>JAMDHV010000174.1:0-34167 GCA_029717575.1 Peribolospora kevripleyi
CGTCGCCCTCGCAGCCGGCTCCGCGGCCGCCTGCTCGTCCGCCGACTTCGTCCTCATGTCGCGCTCGGCGCCGTTGGTCAGCTTGCCCATTCTGTTTCACCTCTCCCGCGCGACGCAGAACAAGGTCCTGTCCAACTTTGTCTGGGCCGTCGTCTTCAACGCCATCTGCGTCCCTCTCGCCGCTGGCGTGTTCATGGGCCTCGGTGACGGCGGCGTCAAGCTCAGCCCGACCTGGAGCGCTTTGGCCATGGCCCTCAGCAGCATCAGCGTCGTGCTCAACGCATTGAGCTTGCGCTTCTGGAAGCCTCCCGCCAGCCTGCACGGTCTGATGCAAGCTTAGACGCGCTCGTCGAGCGGGCCGGCCTCGAATTGGCTCTCTTTCGTTCTTCTCCTTCCGTCCCTGTGCTCGCTCGCCCTTTCTTTTTTTCAGCGTGGCTGAATGGTAGCAAAATAATGATATTCCTCGGTGATGGGTGGCCAGCGTGGCAACAAGGGAGCTCGGCGAGCCCCGGCACATGGCCTAGTCTACACGTAATCGGTTGCTACATGGGTAATCCGGGCCCCTAGGTGCCCTCACAGAGTGGCCGGTCACATCACATCCCCCCCCTTGAAAAGCGTCGTCCCGGGCGCTTGAGATAGAGGGGCGGACAGACGAGAGGACGTGGTATGGCGGTATAGGAAGGCAGCAGGGGAGAAAGATGAAAAGATAAGGAGCGTCTGAAGAGTAGGCATCCGCCGGAAAAGGAGTGTGGCGGCGCCCCCAGACGGCGCACGACGTCGATTACACGAAGAAATAGAAATATCAATACAAGTTTCGGGCACAGTCGTCTGCACTCGAATTCCTCTCTGACGAGGCCATCTCTTTGATCTCTTTGGGTTGTATTCGACAGAAGCCTTCCGCTGAAAAGCGCCAGTTCCTTATTTATTGCACTTGTGTGTCTTTGCGTCGCCCACGTCAACCATCGCGCCACAGTACGGGCACCTGTAACTCTTGAAAAGCCGCCTCTCGATCTGTGAATTTGATGTATGCAATTGACAGAAAAATGGGAAATAAGTTTTGATGTAGGCTCTACGGCGATTGAAGCGAGTAGCATTTTCCACCGTTGACAAGAGAACGAGTTCAACCCACGATAATCTGCACGGCGCTTAGCTGGCCCTCAGGTGCCTTGGTCGTGCTATGCTTGGTGAAGAACATGCTGAAGGTGGAAAAATAGTTCTCGGCTTAGAAAGAGGGTGGGCGAAGGGCTGGGGGATGGAGGGATGGTGAGCGAAGAGGTGTACTCTGCATTTATATGCCTTTTTCCCTCTCCCCATCAACATCTTTCTTTGCTCCGTCCTCCTCATCACCGGCGACTTTGGCAAAGCCAGGGCAGAGAAGTACGTAGTACGGAGCTGTGCCGACCCAAGCTCGGACCTCCCCGCGCAAAGGCACTCGTATGTCCAACCTTGTTCGTCGGACTGTGCGCCTCTCTCTACGGTGCTTGGGACAGAGACGACATGGTGGCACCAACTTGAGTTGCGGACGGAACGGAGAGCCGGAGCGACAAGACACGCCTCGAGCTGCCTGGAATATGTAGCAAGGCGGAAAAGGGCGCTGCTGGAGCGATATGAAGGATGGTCCAAGTGCCTAATAACCGTGGCCGGCCGGACGGTGCCAATGAGCCGGAAGCAGGACTCGGGAGAGCGCTCTCAGCTACGATGATGTCATTTCTTTTAACATTATGGGCGGCTTGCTTAGTTAACTTGGTCCTTATCGACAAGGTTTCGCTTGTTTTGGGTTCAAAGGCGACTCGTTTGGTTGCCCATAATTAAGTCCCCCGATGCTGCCTTATTTAAAATTTGGCTCTCGACTCGAAAAGCTTGGCTTCGGCAGACAGCACCTGTCTGTCTACAGACCAGCCCATCTGAGCTTCCCTGTTCGGAAGTAGGCCGAAATATTAAGTTTTTTTCAGAATGAGCTGATACCCTGGTCCTGCCTTTGTTTGTCCTTGCGGGGCCGCGTGACGTCTCAGACGGAGGACCATACATAACTCGACCACGAAGTGGGCCTCGTGTCAGTCTTCCTCTCTCCCTCTCCCCCTTCTTTTCTCTTCCCCTTGTCCTTGTCGAAGCCACCACCACCAGCACCAACTCGCTCGCCGTTTTGGGTACCCTTGCAACCTTACTCTCTTTCGCGAAAAACGCAACCGTTAAGTCTGCTACATGCGCTTTCATCTGTGCTTCCGTTTGTCCTTTGCTCAACCTAACCTCCTCGTCCTGCTTCGCGGCCTATTCTCTCATGTCGATCTCCGTCTCATACACAATGTTCTGCCATGCCTTGCTCTCCACGGCAGCCGGAAACTGCAATGGAGGGCGGCAGCTGGCCAGCCGAGCTGAGCCCGGGCGAGGAGGTTTACAAAGATCACAGTGCAAGGGCCGTTTCCGTGGTCGGCGGTCAGGTTTTACGCGTGCAGGACGTCGTCGAAAACGGCAAGGCCGACCTTGACATAGAGGCTCACAAAAACTACGCGGGAGCGGTACGATTCATCAAGGAAAATACGACCATTCCAGTGCCAGAGGTATATCGCCTTGGAACGGTCGGTGGGCGCTACGAATTCATGTACCTGGAGAAGATGGAGGGAACTCCGCTCCCGGACGACGACGACGCCGTAATTGACGACAACCTCGTCGCCCAAATACTAGCCTTTCGGGAGCAGCTGCGCTCGTCAAGAGCGACGTGATTCGAGGCTTTGGTCCGGAGCAGAAGCTGACGCACCCCCGGGTCACAAGCCTGGGCATTCGTCCCCCTGTCGAACCGTGTGGATCGGTTGTGGAGTACCTCATCCGGCGTCTTAGGGTCATTGAAAGGCCGCACGTTGAACCGTTGGACCGGCTGATTCGTCATTTGGAATCGGGCGCCATTCAGATCGAGCCATGCGACATCGTTGTGCCACGGCGATTTTTCGGCGTGCAACATCCTTGCCAAGGACGGCAAAGTGACGGCTTTGTTGGATTGGGAATACGCGGGATTCTACCTGGAGTACCACGAAGACTATTACGCCTACAAGAACGAGCCTCTACATTACTTGGTGTACAGCGACGCTTGGCGGGCCAAGTTTCCCACCATAGCCAAGATTGAAGATTGCCTCCATATGGCACTCAATGAGGACGAAGAGGGAATCTCCAAGTTCATAGAATCTAATTTCGACCTTTGAGGATTAGGATTAGGTTTAGGTCAACATGACCAACAGATTGCTTCTCACCCTTTGTGCAAGGCGCCTTCCAATCGCTTCAACTTCTGGAAGTCTCCGGTATCGGAGACGAGAAGGTTCTCCAGCCTCTGGGCGCTCAGATCAAGATGAACAATCCCAACGTCGGCGAGAACTAGCAGGTGCGTCTAGGTGCCCAGTGGGACTTGAGAACACAGTGTCACGCGCACGAAAAACCGTCGGCTTACGGTCAGCACCTACCGGCCCGTTGACAGGACCACATATCGTCCACTATGGTGAGCAGGGCACGCGACACGAACTTTTCTGTTAGGTTTGCTTCGCAAGACCCTTTTCTTATGTTTTCGGAAATAACGTTGTCTGACTTGTGCCTCTCCGGGTGCAGAGCTACGCTCTCAAATCAGGCTGGTGAGCGCGAATATCGTCTTGCCGTGGTCGAGTGTACCGGGACCACCGTACTTTGGCACCTTCTCACCAATCCCTTTCTCTTTCGGTTTCCGCTAGCCTTACTCTTACGCCCTCCGGGACCCCAAAGTCGCCCAGGAATACGTCGAGAAGAAGTGAGCTCTTTGATCCCTCTGACTCACCTTTCAGCCGCCGTTTGAGAATGTGTTATGCCTGCATAGAAGGTCTCCCTGATTGTTTGCGTGTTTTCCATTCCTCAACATCTCAGCGATGCGGGAGCGGGTTTTGACGAGGTCAAGAAGGAGATGCTCTCTAGTTTTTCCACGTCACTCTGCTACGCTACCCTGAAGCAAGTTGTTCAGGAGCGGAGCTTTCCACTCTGAAAGAGAGCATCCGTAAAAATCAGTTCCCTTACAAAGCCCAGGAAGCAGTAGCGCTCCGCCTGCAGGAGTTGGACGATCCTAACAAACCAGCTCTCGAGTGAGTCGTCGCAAGACCAACTCGCTTATTAGTATGAGCCATCATCTGATTATCGCTTTTGCAAAACTTCACGAATGGCTTCAGCCGTGGCTCAAATGTAATGCCCATACGTTCCCCAAAAAGATTTATCATGGCACCCGCCTACTTCCCAGCGCCCACGCCACCCGATACTTCGCCCAAGAGCCTCGGCAACTCGAGCACGGACGGGCGTTTGTGTCTGGCCGCGGGCGTCACCTGGAGAGATTGCGATGGTTCATCGCCCATGGCTCGCAGTCTTTCGGGACCGGTGGGCCGGGAGGCGATGAGAAAGAGCAACAAGGCGCATGGAGAGAGCCCAACGAACCGGTTGAGCAGGCCCGGCAAGAAACGCACGTTCACCCGGCCCCCCTCGTCCTTCTCGGAGGGAGGCGACGACAACGATGACTCTCTTGTCTTCAGCAACCCTTCTCGCATGGCCACGTAGTGAGTTCTCTCACTTCGTATCCTCAACTGGCGCCTGTAGTCCTCAGAGCAACGGGATCACCTATCCGTCTGCCCGGAGCCAAGCTCATCCGAACCGATTTATATTTTCATCTCCGCTCCTCAGCACATCACGAGTGCAGACATGTCCATTCCACCTGAGATTGTGAGTTCGTGTCTCGTATCCATGATGACCTTGCCCGCTCCTTTTTCGTCACGAGTGGAATTTGACCACGCCTCATTTCGTGCTCGTTCAGGACACCGGGTCTTATTATTGGGGTATGCTCCATGTTCTACATTCCCTGTCGTATTGAGGATGGGCGGACTGTCTTCGCCTTTCCCTTCCTTCTTCGATCCTCGCGGCCCCATCTGACACGAGGCGATCCGCCATCCGCCTTTTCCTTGATCAGACATCAAAGTCGTGGCGCGCGGATTAGAGTACTTGAGCGAGCTGCAAAGCACGAAGGCATAGCAAGCTTCATCGACCGTCGGATCGATCCGCCTCCGGAGTAGTGAGTGTTACCTCCCTCCTTCCTGCTCCTGGTGAAGGATTGAACCTAACATCATTTCCTCGGATCCCCATTTTTAGCGTCGACTCCAAGGGCTATGAAAAGTACATTTTCGACACTGTGTCAACGGTGTTTCACCCCATCGGAACGGTTGCAATGCTGCCCAAGGACAAGGGTGGCGTAGTTGATCCGAATTGCAAGGTGCGTCGTGTGCTGCTTGTAATGCCCACGCAGGCTCACAGTACAAGGCTGACGAACGGACGTCCTGCGCACTTCCGCTCCATCGCCCAGGTGTACGGGTAAGCGAGCATGTCTCCACGCCATCCTGATATTCTCTGACCAACTGACCAAGATATTCTCCACGTCCAATCAGGACCTCGAACCTCCGCGTATTGGACGCTTCGTACGTGCCTCTTCCACTCGTCGGTCGTAGCTCGGACGTGTACTCGCAAGGCGTGTCCGTTCCGCCGCCTACCTGATTGATGGACGGTGACTGACGGACCTCGATGAACCCCATGCTGCGGCCTGACCCATCTCTGACAGAATCATTCCTCTCCACTTCGGAGCCCACGCCCAAGCAACGAAGTACGCTTTTGCTGAGTTGGGAGTGGAAAGGATCATGGCGGACTCGTGCTGAAGGTTCTGGCGGGGAAGGACCTGCTCGAAGCGCGAGGAATTGGAATCCGGGAGGACACGGTTAAAGAGGCAAGAATTATCCGGATGAGGGCCCCAGAGCAGAGATATGTCGCCAACAAGGTCTGAGAGCGGGAAAGGACGACTCGTGTGCTGGCGAAGTTTACAAGAAGAGGTATAGGGTATGAAACCGTTATGGAACAGCAGGCCGCCCCGTTGGCCAGATGCATGAATGAAAGCCTTTTTTGCCCTAAACGATGTTCTGCCCCATGGGGTACTGGGAGGCCATGCCTGTGAAGACGTTGAGGAAATTGGATAGAAAGTTAATGGCGCAGGCGGCGCGGGTGGCAAGAATAGAAAGCACTAGGTGTGTACGTTGCGATATCGGCGCGAGGCCGGGGAGCCGGCAAGAAGCTAAGAAATCACGTCCGCATGTCATGGCAAACGTCTTGAAGCACGGCCACTGTTCCTTCCGCGAAACAAGTGAGCGCACAATCTTATGCGAGAATGGATCATGGACACGACGGCGGCTTGCGACATGCGTGGAAGCGCACGGTGAGCTGCATCTCCATGGCACAGTGTCGAACATGGATGGACGTATGGCCTTGGGTACCGATTCACCCAGCCGTCAGTCCGTCGTAGTGAGGAGGAACCGCCGGAAACACGATCGACTCGTGAGAGGACGAGCGGACGAGAGCGGGAATCGACGGCGCTCCGGGACCGCCGCAGCACAAACATCGCTCCAACGTCTTCGCACACGCTCTCGATCACGTCGAGTCCACCACCATCCAGCCATGAAGGTGACATCCACAGCGACCGGTCCGTCAGGGTCCAGAGAGGCGCGCATCGCCTCGCACTCGCACATTAAGGGCCTCGGGTTGGGCGAGGATGGCGTGGCTTTGCCCATCGCCCAGGGGTTCGTCGGACAGAGAGCGGCCCGCGAGGTGAGCCGAAGCCGTCTTGGGAGCACATTCGTCCGTCCACCTTGTTCATCCGTCCACATTGTTCGCTCTTTTGTCGACTCCTTGTAGGCCTGTGGCTTGATTCTCGACCTCATCCGCTCCAAAAAGTTTGCTGGCCGTGCCCTGCTCCTCGCCGGCGGTCCAGGTACGGGCAAGACGGCACTGGCACTCGCGGTGGCTCAGGAGCTCGGACAGCGCGTGCCGTTCTGTCCCATGGTGGGCTCGGAAGTGTACTCGAGCGAGGTAAAAAAGACCGAGGTGCTGATGGAAAACTTTAGGAGGGCGATCGGTGAGTTGGTGGGCTGATTTTTCGCTCACCTCGCCTTCGCGCTTCGAGGCGGGGTGAAGTGACCGGCTTTCTGTGCTTATCGCTCATCGGATCGGCTCTCTGATCCCTAACAGGTTTGCGAGTCAAGGAGACGAAGGAGGTGTATGAAGGCGAAGTGATCGAGCTGACGCCGACGGAGACAGAGAACCCCTTGTCCGGGTACGGCAAGACCATATCTCACGTCATCGTCTCCCTCAAAACCGCCAAAGGCACCAAGCAGCTCCGACTTGACCCGAGCATCTACGAGAGCATCATGAAGGAGCGCGTCAGTGTGGGCGACGTCATCTACATTGAGTCGAACACGGGTGCGGTCAAGGTGAGCGAGGGGTGGGCGAGGAGCGACGCTAGGCCAGGATCGCTGATGTCCTCGCCGACTTATTTTTCTCTTTCAGCGCGTAGGGAGGTCGGACGCGTACGCGACGGAGTTCGATCTCGAGGCGGAGGAGTACGTTCCGCTCCCCAAAGGTGACGTACATAAGCGCAAGGAGGTGGTGCAGGACGTGACGCTGCACGACCTCGACATGGCCAATGCCAAGCCACAGGGCGGACAGGACATCATGAGCGTTATGGGCCAGCTTGTCAAGGGTCGCAGGACAGAGGTGACTGACAAGCTCAGGGGGGAGATCAACAAGGTCGTCGATCGATATATCGAGCAGGGCGTCGCCGAGCTCGTACCCGGCGTGCTCTTCATTGATGAGGTGGGTGGTACACAGACGAAGTATGCGTGCGGGCCGGTCACTGTGCGCTTTTGCTGACGTGTGTGAACCTTAACGTGACAGGTCCATATGCTGGATATTGAATGCTTCACCTACCTCAACCGCGCCCTTGAATCCACCATCTCTCCCCACGTCATCCTCGCCACCAACCGCGGCTTGTGCACGGTCCGAGGTACCGAGTACGACGCCCCATCTGGCCAAGGCCTTGTCTCCCCACATGGTGTGCCGCTCGACCTGCTTGATCGGTGCATGATCGTGCGTACCCTACCCTACGAACGAGACGAGATCAAGGAGGTGCTCAAGACGCGTGTCAAGACGGAGGGGTTGGTCATTGACGACGCTGCGCTCGAGATGCTCACAGACGAGGGCGTGAAAAGTTCGTTGAGGTGAGCAGTCCGATTCGTAGCATTGACTCGTGTCCGGTATAGCATCTACCGTCTATCATAAATAACATCGACTCCTGTTTGGCCGACTCTGATCTCGTCTCTTTCCCCTCACAGATATGCCCTCCAACTCCTCTCTCCAGCTTCCATCCTTTCCCGGCTCGCTGGACGGACAGAGATTACTCTGGAGGACGTGTCCGCGACCGACGGCCTCTTCCTCGACGCTCGCACCAGCGCCCGCTTGCTCACCGAAGTCGACGGACCAATCCGTGGCGATGGCAACACTCCCAGTGCCGGCATCCTTCCCCCGGCCGGCGCTCAGCAGGCCGCGGCATAGTGATGGTGGCCAGACTTCTTGTATATATGCATATGTACGTTTCGCTCGTTCACATCTGAAGGTATCGTTTACCAATCGATCACTGTCATTGTCAAGCAGCGCGTTGCGCCGTTGCCGTCGTCCATCATGTCCCACT
Source organism: Peribolospora kevripleyi (assembly GCA_029717575.1). NCBI lineage: Eukaryota > Fungi > Basidiomycota > Peribolosporomycetes > Peribolosporales > Peribolosporaceae > Peribolospora > Peribolospora kevripleyi. The sequence goes on from JAMDHV010000174.1 coordinate 8,555, forward strand.
TACGTTCCTCGGCTCCCGTCAAGCATAACTCCTTCCAATGCCTCCCACTCCTCCAGCCTGGACCCAAACTCGCCGAATCTATCCATGTTGGGTTTCGCGGCGAGCTTGCGCGTGCGTTCCGCCATCTCCTTGACAAAGTCGTCATACAACACCTTGCGCTTCTCGACGTGGCGGACGTAGCACCAGGCGGCTTTCATGGCCGCGCCAAAGGAACAGGAGCTGCGAACGGGAGGAACGAGCGGGAATGAGAATCAGAGGCGACCGAAACAGACATCTGACGACGTGCTGGACGTACTTTACGGTCGATGGACGAGCGGGAAGACGCGGCTTAGCAGCAGGGCTCTTGCCGCTGCCGTCGGACTGAACGCCGGCGCCGTCAGTGGAAGCGGACATGGCGGCCACGTCGACGTCAAAGACGGGACAGCCGAGCATGTCCGAGAGGACGCCGAGGATGGTCTTATTTTTCGCACCTCCGCCCACCGCGACGACGGCCTTGAGGTTGGGCTTGTCGTACGAGCTCTGAAGAAGTTTGGACGAGCGCACGCGGAAGGACGAGAACTGACTGCGGACGATGGCGAGCGCGTTCTCCTTTGCAGCATCTTGCGAAAACTCTTCGACCGGCTCACCGGCGCGGGAGAAGCGATGAACGCCAACGGCGCCGGACGGAATGATCTCGGGCTTGAGAAAGTAAAACCCCGTGCCGGTCTTCTTCAAGATGGAGGCATCAAGAGCGGTGCGCACGCCGGCGTCGAACTTTGTCCAGTCCGACTCAAAGTACCTGTTCCTCACCCACTCGCGCGCGAGCGACCCGCTGGGCGTACCGACGGGAAATGAGCACTGTAACGATGGCAAAAGCGGCAGCGGATGGTGGACTCACTTTTTATAGCATAGCATGGCCATGTACGTCGGCTCATCTCCTGGCTTGCGGGCGGGGTGAGGAAAGATGTGATATTCGGGGTGGGGGTTCTGAAAGAGGAGGGACCAGTCAGACGGGATGAGAGCGAGAGCGACGCCCGCTCTAGACGCGACACTCACATACGACGTCAGGGATAGGAGAACAGTATCGGAGGTGCCCAAGGAAACGATTCCCTCTTGTGTGGCCAAGCTTTGGCTAAGGAACGTGGCCGGGTTGTCGCCGGTGAAGGTACAGACGATACAGTCTGGCTAGGGGATACGGGAATGTGCCTATGAGCACTCTTACCGCGTTACCGGGATCACATATCTAGATTCTGTGCGGACTCACCCTCTCTCATTCCATACCTCTCGACGAACCACCTCCTAAGCCTGCCGACAACCTTTCCTCCATCCCTCTCCGGTTCTCCCAGCTTCTTCTCCAGCTCCTTGGCATTGCCACCACTGACGATATCCAGCAAGTCTTTGTTCCAACCGCGCTCTCCGCGCATGTCCCACAGGTTCATACCAGCAGCGTCCGACTCGTCCAGCGGAGCGATCTCGCCGTCGACGCCGCCGGCAAAGATGGTGGTGAGGAACGAGCTGACCAGGCTGATCCTGTGAGTTGCCTCGTACGCCTCCGGCTCTTGCCCTCTGATCCTCATTACCTGTGGGCCCGTGAACCGCGTGTGGGCGCGCGAACCAGTGATCTGCGCCAGTGCCTCCGGGCCGCCAACGTGCTCCTCCATGGCAGCGCATTGGGCGACGGTGGAAGCGTCTTGCCAGTTGGGCACGTCCGCGCGGGAGAAGGCCTCAGAGAGCTGAGCGTGCAGCGGCTTCGTGGGAGAGAGGTTGGAGAGCAGGGAGGGAGCTTTGGAAGACCAGTAAACGGAGGCGTGTTGCTGGAGCAAAAAAAGGGGTTAAAGTGAAATGAGTCAAGGGTACCTGGATGCCTACCATGACATCGAAAGACCTACCTGACCGGCCCCGGAGATGGCTCGAAAGTCGGACATGGCCCAACCGGCCCGAAGCATGCGGTCGAAGAGGAGGTCGATGGCCTTGAGGTACATCATCACCGGTCCCATCACCAGTCCACTCCCCGGAGGTCCCATGTGCACGCCGTCTTCGGTCCTGCGTGAAAGGAGGGTCCGATCAGAGAAACAGTCGAGCGTGACAGAAATAGGCGGGACTCACTTGAACTCGGGAAGGTCCCTATCGAAGCGAACCTCGATCTCGGCCACGCTCTGCAAAGCATCGTCGATGGCAGACGCCTTGAGCGCCTGGGTTGAGCAATCGAGACCAAGAAAGAGCTCGTTGGGCCACCCGTCCTCCTCGTCCTCCTCGTCCGAGACGACCGCCTCGCTGTCGGCTGCAGTGAGACCGGAGAGCGGTGCGAGTCCGCCGAGCCTCGCCGCTACGTCTGCGAGCGTCGCTGATGCGCTGGAACGCCGACGGCCATAAGCGGTAAAGGAGGAGCGCGCGGAAGAGGTGCGCGAATGACGACGAGACTGGCGGTCCGGGAACGGGCGGTCGGGCTCATCTAGAGGTGGGCGAGTGGGCGTGAGGGTAGGCGAAGGGAGTGGGTGGGTGCCGTGGCGCGAGGCGGGGGGGGAACGAGAGGTGGGGTGAGGACGAGACGAGGGGTGGGAGTCTGTCATGGTGATCGCAAAAATACCGCCAGTAGGAGCGAGCGCAAGGAATGGAGGATGACGGTGGGAAGATGGACGAAGGATGCAGTTATAATTATTTATTTGGAGTTGTGTCGGTCAACTGCAAGCGATCGGGGAGGGGGAGATTGCCGAGACCGACCACGTGACCAGTTTCGGCGATCCCCTCCCACCGGCTTCCAGGGGCGGCAGTCACGATGTGCAAGTAATGGATGATCACGTCCGCGGTCTCCAGGGACGGTCACGTACATGCCCACTTCTACCCTAATCCCAGCACCCTAGCTCCACGAGACGTTCCTTCCGTTTTCGCGCTTGCTCTGGTCTGCCTGCTGGGACGAGGAGAATAAGCGGCTGGTCCCAGAGTAACTTTGACCGTCTTGAAATTTGGAAAGCTAACCTCTTCGAGAATTATAGAAAACGAATGCAGGGGGCAAATTCTTTACTGGTGGCGGCCAAGTGTGTTCGACTACGGTGTGCTTAGGATTAGGACGTCGTCGCACGTGCCGCCTGCTGCGGAATCCCAGCTTTTACGGATGCGTGGGATGCGACATTGTCTACTATTTCTTACGTCCACTTCCACTTCCACGAGGGACAGATAGCGTCACCATTAGCATCGCTATCGCTCTACAAGCAGCACAGCACCGTAATACGTACGCATTTTGACTTCCATTAGCGCGAGGAAGACAATGGATACATCGCCAATAGGCACATGTGGCTGTACGTCTTGATTTGCTGATTACGCCCAAGCGGGTGGGGTGTGCAGCCCAGCCATGTGGCCCATCACGTAGGGCCGCGCTGTGCGTTCGTGCGGGATCCGTCTCTGGGCGGACAAGCTGATCTTTACACAAAGACCTTGCAAGAGTGTCCTTCCCCGTTTCGCATCACCATCGCCACCGCCAGCTGTTTCATCTTCCACCTCAGAGTCCTCCTCTCGCCTCCACTCATCACACGTCCTACGACCCGTCAGGAAAGATTGAGCTGTCGCCGACATGCAGATGACGAACAAGCAGTTCAAGGTGGAGGCCGAGCCGTCCGACACGGTGAGAGTCCGACGCGGCGGACAAGCAAATGCTGTGATGCGTTGGTGTTCCTTTTTGCCACGACTGACATTTCGCTGTCACGGCCGACTTGGACAGATTCCAAGTCCCGAGGAGAGACTAGAATTGTTACTCCAAGACGGGCCGGAAAGCTCTTCTTCCGAGGCAGCTCTCGATCGGTTGTATCAGACGCTTCTTAACCGGGCCTTTGACAACCACGCCTTTCCAGCTCCTGTCCGCTTATCAGCAAGTCGTGGGAGCAATCGTCACTTCGTCAACCGCTAAACCAAGAGGCGATTAACAATCTCCTCCGTTCACGAGCGCCGAAATCGAAATCTACGATGCTTGTTGACTCCCGGGAGGTCGTCTCTTTACTTGGATCCGTATTGCACGTTCGTGGTCACCGTACCGGCTCGGATGACGATCTCCACTCTCCAGACGCGGACGGCCAAGTTGATATCATCCACCCTTCATTTATCAACTTCCTCACTAATGAGGCTCGCTGTCAAGACACGAGGTTCTTCATCAACACAGCTGACCAAAATCGAAACCTCGCCATCTGTTGTCTTACAGTCATGCGAGATCTCATTCGGCGCGATATCTGCGAGATTGGCGACCCCAGCATAACCTATTCGGATGTTCCAGAACTCGACACGCGCGTCCAAACTCACATCCCGGCTCACCTCCAATATGCTTGTGTCTTCTGGGCAGAACATCTGTCGCAAGTGCCAGTAGACGATCACGACGTGTATGAGCTAGTCAAGGCATTCTTCTTTGACCACCTCCTCTTCTGGATTGAGGCCATGAGCCTGCTGAACGCCATCAATTACAGTGCTCTTGGCTTGAAAGCCATCCACCTGTTCTTGGGCTCTTTGGAATTGGTATCGAAGTGGGTCAAGGTGAGCCGTTTCATAAGTATCGTTGAGTTCTTTGATCTAGCGTTCAATTGTTGTGATCATCAACTGACTAGGTTCGCAATCATCCAGGCACTCAGCACAGGTGACGATGATCTCCAAGAGCTCATCTCAGATGCCCGCAAATTCGTGAACGAGTACCGGGTCCCAATCGTTACAAACGGCCTACATATCTACATCTCCGCTCTCACCTTCACACCGCCGGAAACACTCCTGTATAAGACATTTGCACCACGATTCGAGCAAGACGTTCTGGAACTGCACGGTGCAGCACCTCCCTGGCCACCATGCTTGGCAATCATGCACGACCACACGGGTTTCGTTTACGACGTCTCTGTCTCCCCGGACGGCGAACGAATCGTCTCTGGGTCAGAAGACAAGACGCTCCGTCTCTGGGACGCAAGGAGCGGCACTCCGATCGGCGAACCGCTCCATCGTCACACGGATATGGTCCACTCTGTCTCTTTCTCCCCGGACGGTGAACGGATCTTGTCTTTGTCAGATGACGATATAATCCGTCTCTGGGATGCAAGGAGCGGCGCTCCGATCAGCGGACCGCTCAAAGATCACACGGGTTGGATCAAGTCTGTCTCTTTCTCCCCGGACGGTGAACGGATCGTCTCTGGGTCGTGGGACGAGACGGTCCTTATCTGGGACGGACGAGCGGCGCTCCGATCGGCGAACCGCTCCGAGGTCACACGCATTCGGTCCGATCTGTCTCTTTCTCCCCGGACGGCGAGCGGATCGTCTCTGGGTCGTACGACAAGACGGTCCGTCTCTACGCAGAGAGCGGCGCTCCGATCGGCGAACCGCTCCGAGGTCACACGCATTCGGTCCGATCTGTCTCTTTCTCCCCGGACGGTGAACGGATCGTCTCTGGGTCAGATGACAAGACGCTCCGTCTCTGGGACGCACAGAGCGGTGCTCCGATCGGCGAATCCCCGTACAGCGAACGGGTCGTCTCTGGGTCAGTCGATAAGACGATCCGTCTCTGGGACGCAAGGAGCGGCACTCCGATCGGCGATCCGCTCCGAAGTCACACGCATTCGGCCGTATCTGTTTCTTTCTCCCCGGACGGAAAAAAGGTCATCGTGCAGTCAAATGGGGAAACACCGACTATGGAATGTGTCCGGTGATACCCCCACTGGTTACGTGTCCAATAGGGACGACCAAGAATTATGCACAATGACTCAATGGAACATGCTCCATCATCATGAAGATGGATGGGTGTCGAATATGGTAGGCAGGAGACTCTGGTGGAGGCCACCAGAGAGGTGGACCAGTGCACAGGCATCGCACAGGGGCCGACTGTTTCGCGGACGCGACAATGGTACTATGATGATTGTAGATGGTCGGAAGTTATTGTCCCAGCTGTGCTGGGACGCCGTCGTGAAGGGTGAGTTAAACAGGTAAATGAATGACGTTGCAATGTTTTCTGACTCTTATCCCGATTGCTTCCTGTCGAAGGGTCTCTTCTGGATCGTCCTGTGTGAGATCCCATGGGGTCGTCGAATATGGTCAAAATACGCTATTTCTTGCAAGCTATCTGTTCCTGCACAGATCATTGCTGTAGTTATCCTAGCAACCATGTCCTCTACCTTTGTCCGGATGCCTGCTGGGGCCTCGGGGCCTCTTCGGCCGGTGCTCTGTTGGGGTAGCAGCCGATGTCTATCATTGCTAGGCGCAAAGAGAATGTAGTTTGTTTCGTCAGCGGCATTAACATAGAGTGAGGGTACGGCGGAGCCATGCGGCTTGCTTACGCCCCGGTCGCCACTTGTAACCCCGCACCACCCGTAGGTACGAATCGTGATACACCCCTCACAGACGTATCGCTTATCTGGCTGGTGAGGTCACTGGCGGCGCCGGCCGTATCCTCCGGCTTTCCTACCTGCCGATCGGCATGCACTCAGATCTATCGCTGCCGCAGGGAGTTGGCGATCAGGGCCGAGTTCATGTGAGCAGGTTGAGGTTAAAGGAAAAGGCCGTCAAATGAAAGCGGAATTTGGATGGCCTGGATGTCGCCTTCATATTGTAAAAGCGAAGCCGGCCCACGTCCCTGTCGATATGGCGTTGACGTTGACGCCCTCGCCAGCCCAGTCATTCAAGCACTTGGGTCAATCCGAGAATGCCGTGCTTTGCGGCCACATAAGCAGTTACGGTGACAGCGCCTGTACGGAAGTGTGAACGGAAAAGAGACAAGAGAGGAAGGCGGATATGGACTGGTGGTTAGGATGCGAAGGAAGGCAGGCATGGCGTCCCCCATCGATAATCGTATCGTCGAGCTCGAGGGACGCGAGGCGTGTCGCCATAGAGAGGAGATGATTAATGTCTGTATATGGGTTCCCGTTGTTTGACTCGAAGTGGGATTGATCGGAAACGTGTAGCTTGAGGTCTTATAGAACGGGCTAAAGAGGAGATGGATGTCGAGGCCAGACCGGAATGAAGCGAGGCGGACGGTCCTTACCTGTAGGGACGGGCACCGCCGGACGAGCATGTCGGAAAGGCGAGAGAGGTCCGGGCGCATCTCTCACCGCTCTTGCTCTTCTCTGTCCTCCTCGAACAATTCTGGTCCGGGGGCGCGACGTACAGAAAACGGGTCAGAGAGCTGACCAATGGTGAGCATTCACGGTTCCGAGTCCCAACAGGTATTTCACCCGAAGCGGGAACTTCTTAAAAGGTCGGAACGACTATTGATCCGGGTCATACACCGGATGGTCAATCTGGAGAGCTTCAAGTGGATCGCTGGCAGCCAGCCATCAACGCAGGCGTTCGAGCCACGTGGGCGGGTCGGGCGAGGTGACGGTGGAATTGGACGGCGCTGAGGGATCACACGCAGTTGCGAAAGCTCGACGTTGTCGACATTGGAAGAGATGCATGCTCCGTGAGTTGCCGCGACGCACTGTGTCCTCCCTCGAGCAGCTCAGTTACAGCTGATAGCCATGGCCACTGCACCGCACGCTCGCGTTGGATTGCAATAGATTTTCATTGCACCCTCTCCGTCGAGTCCAGCGGGGCCCGACCGGAAGAAATTTCCCTTTGGAACTCCTCCAGCTCCCTCACCTGAGCCGCCAGCCCCGGATGGACGATGAGGTGCTCCCACATTGGGTCATTGCCTAGCCTGCAGCGAATGAAGCGGTAGGCGAGCTGGTGTTCGGCGAGAGCGCCTTGCTGGTAAGACCTATTGCGGGAAGGCCGCGTGGCAAAGAGACGAAGGAGAGGATAGCAGGTGAGCGAATATGTTATCGCTGGGCGTGCACTTGGAAGTGGACGGCGAGGTCATCTTGGCACAGGGCCGAGTTAGACGGCGCGAGTGACAGTGGCGACTCGGAGCACCCGCAACTAGCTGAGTGTCATCGAATACTACTCAAAAATGCAAGGAAGACGGGCGAAAATGGACGTATAACTGTTGCTGGTCAGAACGAGAGGGGAAGGCATATCTATGCCAATGAGGGAGTCATACGAGAAGGGCGGATGTCGACGTCGAAGCGGGAGTGACGACATGGAAATACAGGCCGAGATCGGAAATACACGGAAATGCGAGGACATGAACGATCGCATCGCCGACGTCAAGCTGCGGCGGGCGATCAATCAGAGCGGTCGAGGGCGCTCCGCCGACAAATGAACCGCCATGGCCATGGCCATGGATCTCGCGGCAGGGGATGCAGGGTCGATGATCGCTGGCTCTTTCTTCCACGACATCGTCAGGTGGAAGCCAGTTGCGAGCAACGTTTGCACGGCAACGATGAATTGCGTCGCTTTTGTCCGTGCTGCGGTGACATCGTAATGGTGCTCTCTCTGCGTTGATCTCGTCGCTCGGTGCCGTTGGTGCGGTCGAGACGGGGCATCGACAGCTGCCGGTTAAAATAATATAAGTAGGAGTGATTTACATCAGGTCCAGCATGTCCTCTTCCCCACCCCCGCCATTTCATCTCCTTCTCCATGTCTTCCCCGCGCCCGCAAAACCCGCCCTTCCGCGCCGAGCATATCGGCTCCCTCCTCCGCCCCACTCGCCTCCTCGAGGCGCGTTCCCAGTTTGAAAGCGGCCAACTCGACGAGCAGGGCCTCTCCAAGGTCGAAGACGAGGTGATCATACATGCAGTCGAGCTACAGAGGGCCACCGGCTTCAAATCCCTCACCGACGGAGAGTACAAGAGGCGCATCTTTTATGAAGGCTTCTTCCAGAATTTGCACGGCATGACATGCGACTACTTTGCGGAACCCGAGGTCTTTATGTCATATATCCCCGGTCTCAAGTTGAGCCTGTCTCATTTCATTCACTAACCCCGCTCGCCCATCTTTCTTCGCAACTTCTCACCCCTTTTTTTCTCACGCTCGCAGAAACCTCGTGGCCATGGACTTCCACTCGGCCCTCGCATGGATCTGCACCGGCAAGCTCGAGCGCAAGGGCCACTCGCTTTACTACCGCGAGTTCCTCTACCTCAAGTCCTTCGTCGCCCCTGAAGAGGTCAAGAACATCAAACTCACTTTGGTTGCCCCCGAGATTTATCATCTCCGTTACTCGAGCAAGTACGCTTATACCGCCGAAGCGTACGAGAACGACGATGATTTCTTCTCCGACGTTGCCAAGTGCTACCGCGAAGAGATCGCGGACCTCTACTCGGCCGGTTGCCGCAACATCCAGATCGACGACCCTTGGCTCACCTACTTCTGCTCAGAGAGCATGATATCCGAGATGGACAAGCGCCAGATCGACCACGGCGCCATGCTCGACGCTTACATCGCCCTTCACAATGCTTGCATCCGCGACATTCCTCCGGACATGCATTGCGGAGTGCATCTTTGCAGAGGCAACTTCCGCGGCGGACACCACTTCTCCGAGGGCGGCTACGACAGGATCGCCGTTAAGCTCTTCAACCAGACCGTCTATCAGACATTCTACTTGGAGTACGACACCGCTCGCGCCGGCACCTTTGAGCCCCTCAAGCACATCCCCGTCCACAAAAACGTCGTCCTCGGACTCGTTTCCTCCAAGGTTGGCCAGCTCGAAGACCCAAAGGTGCTCGCTGAAATGGTCAAGGAAGCGGCGAAGATTATGGCCTCCAGCACTGGCGAGACCTTGGAGCAAGCTCTGGACCGCATCTGCATCTCCCCTCAGTGCGGTTTTGGGTCGCACTGCGAGGGCAACGCCATCGTAGAGGCCGATATGGAGAACAAGCTCCGCCTCGTCGCGCGCACGGCTGAGCGCATCTGGGGCTGACGCGAACGTCGCCTCTCCTCCTCCTTTTCCTCTGTCGTCCTTCCTTCTCGCGCTTACGCATGTCCATAACCAGTCAAACCTTTTCAAAGCCAAACCGTGAAATCAGAACAAAATTCAGATGTATGACTTTGTAGGGGCCTGTCACGCCGACGCCCTATTTTGGCGGAGGGCTGCTGCAACAGATGAACCTCAAAAGACATGACCGGACGCAACCTTTTCGTTCCCTGTGCGCTGAAACGAGCATTGGCAGATGTCGTGGGTAGGGAGTAGGACGCGAGCCTTGTCCCAGAAACCTGCGGATTTTACCTTGACTGAGGTCGGAAACTCGCGCTCTGGCTCGTCCAGCTCCACGCCATCTGTCCCTTCCTGGGATCGACCATTCCCTCACCGCCACACCCTCGACCTTCACAGGCTTCGCCTCGGCACACCTCTTCTACTGTTCTGATGCTCGGTTGTTCCTGGGCGACCCTCCAAAAAAGGTCATGGGACGGCTCTAAGTTGTCCAGCACCGCTCCCACCAGCTTCGTAACCATCCCATTTTCCCTTTGCTCGGCCTTCGTCCCTTCCTCCTTTTGTTCCCCCTCATGCCTCTTTTCCCTTCCATGGGGGGGGGAGGGGAGCGGGTTGTCGTTGTCGTTGTCGTTGTCATTGTCAGTGTCATTGTCAGTTGAATTGTCACTGTCAACGCGCCACGACATTGCTGAAAACCGTTTCTTCCCGCCGTTTTTTCCTCCCTCCCTTTTGAAGACTTATTCTTTCTCGTTTTTTCTTGCTGCTTTATCTTCCCTTCCCGTTGAAGACCGATTCTTTCTTGTTGAAGACCCTTTTCTTCTTGTTTTTCACCCCGCTAATCTCCCTCCACTTATTCGCCGTCCACGCCTTTCCATTTTGCCAGGTGGCACGACATTGTGGACCGTTCCTTCTTGCCGACACGTTTCTTTCTTGTTGAAGACCCGTTTCTTCTTGCTGCTTTATCCTCCCTCGCCGTTGAAGACTCGTCTCTTCTTACTGCTTTAACCTCCTTGTTTTTCACCTCGCTGCTCTTCTTGGACTCTGAGGCGGCCATTGCTGCATCTACGCTGAGGCGTGAGCTTGATGTCTTGCCTGTCCTTTGTCATCTGTCGATTTCAATGCTAATTGCTATGATCTCCTCTGGTGTTGGCAAGCCCATGGTGATGTAGTGCGCCTCCCAGGATGCCATGGCGACCTCGAATCCCTTCGGCATGACCTCAAGGAGCAGATAGGCAAACTCTTCGCTGGTCATATTACCACGGACTGCCTTGAATTCCTTGTAGAGTCCGGTGATGCGATTGAAGCAGTTTTGCATGGACTACTGTCCGTCGTGCTCGATTCCCTTTAGCTCTCTGGAAAGCTGGAGCCTGCGCTTAGCTATCTTTGGGGCGTAGATCTCAGCAAGCATCGTCCAGATTTGCCTTGCAGACATATCCTGGTCGATCCAGTTTTTTCTTCCACTGTTGCCATGAGCACAGTTTGCGCTTGGAGGAGGACTCGCTCGTACTGGTCTTTTCGTGTCTCCCGTCCTTCATCTTCAGCGTACCTCGCAACAATCTTGTAGATGTCGACTTCCGGGGCGTCTGGGTCGACAAAAACCCAAAGCCCAGCGCCGTTCAGCACTCATTTGATGCTTGCTTCCCATTGGATGTAATTCGTTCAAGGGACGTCAGCTCCGAAGAAAGAAAGACTGCTCGTCCAGACGGCCTGGGAGGAAGGCAAGCTCACTCCGAACCAGCAAGGGAATCGCCTCAAGGTGACTGGAAATGCAACGAACTGGATTCCAACGGGTGACGGGCTCGACAATGACAATCTGGATGACGACGGCGGGCTCAACAATGCCAATCTGGAAGAACAAAAGACTGGGTGTGGCATTGGGTCGGCTGTTGTGGGGTGCTGGCCCATATGTAACTTTGGTCCTATGGGACTGTAATACACGAGTATATCCCCCTCTCCACGGCCCGAAATACGACCGACCTACTCACCGACGCCGACTTGATGATGGATAGGTGAACGATGTACGACGATCAGATGGAAATTCTGTCCTCCTCGTTGCTTTTCACCTGTTTGTGGTCTGCCGACGTTTCACGCAATGGCCGGCGTTCCTTTCTTCTTGCGAGCGAGAGAAATGAAGGCGGCAAGACGGATTGCGAGCGAGAGAAATGAAGGTTGGGAGAGGGACTGCTATTTGCGACGACGATCACGGCAGGAAGGGCATCCTCCCATCCGCTTCGGTCTGGCCGCGGCCGTGTCGGCTGTCATAGAAGTGATAAGGTGATTATTCTTTGCATCCGGCCTTTGCTGATTTTTGAAACGCATCCTGGCGAAGTCTCTCGCACGACGTGTGACATGGCTTCACACTACCCCTTCACACGCCCCTGTCTGAACTCACGTAACGCGACGAAGGGTACATGTGTAGAAGGCCAACGTCGTTGCTCCCTCGTGGCTGCTCCGAAGTTGGCCCGAGTATGGACGAGGGACTCGTCCATAGCTTTTGTCCGATATGGCGAGCGACGATGACGACGTTTTCCTCCACGGACGGCTGTCATGGGATGAGAACGCTTGGGGATGAAGGAACATGGAGGTATCGAGCTGGCCGTTGTTGCTGCCCACCGATCCCCACGCTGATGACATGACGACTGCGTGCTCCACGACGAGCACGTGAGCCGGCGAGGCGGGCGGCCGTCATTGCCGAAGCGCAGCCGACGCGGGTCGGAGGACCGGACCGGAGGAAGCGTAGTGGACGTGTGGCGCGCTCTTTGCCGGCCGGAGATCTCTCCTGATGACCACCTGGCCCGTGCGCCGTGCGCCTGTGCGAGCATGGCCGCTAAGCGCACCGTCGCTCGTCGGTCTGCTTGGCTCGCGTGGCCGTCGTCAGCGGTCATTCAGCGCACGCCGTCGCCGTCGCCGTCGCCGTCTCCTCGCCGGCCGCTGGTGGGCGCCTTGGTCATCGCCCACGCCCCGGATTAGGGAAAGAGGGAAAGCGGAGTGGAGTATAATAAGACGCATGCGTGCCTGACCGACCCATCAGCGGGGCTCCACACTCGCTCTCTTCCTCTTCCTCTTTCTCCTCCTTCTCCTTCTCCTTCCTCCCACACCACCCCAAGCCGTCGCTCCTCCCCCCCATACCCCACGCCAAGATGCCCTTCGACCGCCCAACCCCCCCGGCCGCCCTTTCCTTCGCCGTCTCCTCAGCCGATGCGTTTGAAAAGGCGATCATAGAGAAGCGCATGGCGCTCTCCGGGCCCGTGAGCTTGCCCTTTTGTCCTTCGTCGCCGCCGTAGCCGCGCCGTAGCGCGCAGTCGAGTACGGAGGTGACAACCCTCGTCGTCTTTGCTTTTTCCTTCTCTTTAGTCCGGATTCAAAGGCCTCGTTCACAACCGCCGCGTGTTCGGCATCGCCGTCTTTGCTTCTCTAGGAGGCTTGCTCTGTCAGTCGCCGCTGCTGGTCCACCACTCACTCGAACCGACAAAGACGTCTCACTCCCGTCTTCCATCTCTTTCTCCGCCTCACAGATGGCTACAACCAGGGCGTCTTCTCCGGCGTGCTCACCATGACCAACTTTCTTGACACCGTTCCCGACGCCAATAATGCCACCCTTAAAGGTTGGCTCACCGCCATCCTCGAGCTCGGTGCCTGGCTCGGTACCTTGCTGACTGGTTATACGTGTGACAAGGTGCGGCCGTCGGTTGCCATACTTCGGATGTGTGCTCACGTCGCGTCCCATCTCTCTTGCCCGAAACAGCTCGGCCGAAAGCGCTGCATCCTCCTCGCCGTCATCGTCTTCTGCATCGGCGTCATCGTCCAGACAACCACCCACGACGGTGGCGGCTCGAACGGTGCATCGTTCATCTACGCAGGAAGGTTCATCACCGGTATGGGCGTCGGATCCCTTTCGATGGGCGTACCCATCTATAACGCAGAGGTCGCCCCTCCCGAGGTGCGAGGCTCGCTCGTTGCCCTCCAGCAACTTGCCATCACTTTTGGCATCATGGTTTCGTTCTGGATCGACTAGTCAGTCCCTCTTCCGTCTTTCTTTTCTTTTCTCTCCACTCGTCCGACAATACTCATCATCACCCGTTCCCCCCTTGTCGTCCAGCGGCTGCAACTACATCGGCGGCACCGGCACCACCCAATCCGACGCCGCCTGGAGACTCCCCTTGGCCCTCCAACTCGTTCCCGCCATCGTCTTGTTCGTCGGCATGCTCTTCATGCCAAGCTCACCACGGTACCTCATGAACATTGGAAAAGAGACCGATGCGCTCGCTGTTCTCAGTCATCTTCGTGGCTTGCCTGAAGATGACGAGCTTGTGAGGATGGAGTGGTTACAGGTTAAGAGTCAGTATCTCTTTGATAAGGAGACTTCACAGCAGCGATACCCGCACTACCAGGACGGATCGTTCAAGTCGGATGTTCTTCTCGGCCTCCACGGGTACCTAAGCCTGCTCACCAATCGGAGCATGCTCATCAGGATCAGCACCGCCTGTCTCATCAGTGAGTTGCGGAATCGGCCTGACGAGCGAGTGAGCGGGGTCGCACTCTTTGCTGACACGCCTCCCCGCCGTTTCCAGTGTTCTTCCAACAGGTCCGTGTGCCGAGGCTCGAACGACAGCCGACGGCTTGAGAACAATGGCCACCGTTGACCCTTTCGTTTTTCTTTCGTTTTCGTTTTCGTTCTCTCCTTCCTCGTTGTTCCACAGTGGACGGGCGTCAATGCTGGTGAGTTCAGGTCACATTCTGCCAGCGCCGGTCGCCTTATCACTCATCGCTTCTTCTTCTTTCCCTCTGCCAATCCACCCAGTCCTCTACTACGCTCCGACTGTGAGTCTCTCCCTTCGTACTCCTCTTGCCTGCTCTTTGACTTACTCTTTCCACCGTCGGTCTTCCGTTTTCATTGTGAATTTCTCGGCAGATCTTTTCCGGACTAGGCCTGACGGGAAACACGATCAGTCTCCTCGCTACGGGCGTCGTTGGGATCGTCATGTTCCTCGCCACCATCCCCACTGGTGAGTAAGCTGCCTTTTCTCGTCTCCAAAGACCTTCTCTCAACCATTTTCCTCCCCCCGCTTGCTTGGCTCCGCTTGCTCAACCCCCTTCCTCCCCCCCCGCCTGCGAAACTAGTCATCTGGGTAGACCGCGTAGGCCGGAGATCTATCCTAATCTGGGGAGCCTTTGGCATGGCCTCCTGCCACCTCATCATTGCCGTTCTTAGCGGCCTTTATGAGGACTCGTGGCCTAGTCATGGTGCGGCGGGGTGGGCGGCTTGTGTCATGGTGAGGGCGATCGTCTACTTCTGCGTCTACGGTGCAGGATGCAGGACGGCTTTGATCCTCGAGCGCATGGCTAATTCCGTCTTGTCTCCGCGTCCCTCTCAGGTTTGGCTCTTTGCTATCCACTTTGGCTGTGAGTCGTCCTCGCCTCCCGATCCCCCAATTGAACCATCTGGCGCCACCAACTGAGCGAGTCATTTTCGACTTACCATCCCCTTCATTCAGACTCGTGGGGCCCCGTCGCATGGGTCACCGTCGCAGAGATCTGGGTGCGTCTGACCGTGTTATGGCCGCTGTTGTTCGTCCGGGTGGGGGTGGACACGGTGCTTACCTTGCGCGTTCGACCGCGTTCTCCCCCACGCCGTGACATACTGCCAGCCCCTCTCCCTGCGCGCAAAGGGCGTCAGCATTGGTGCGTCCAGCAACTGGATGAACAATTTTATCGTCGGACAGGTGCGTCGCGCGGTCCCCCCGCCTGTCTGTCTGTCTGTCTGTCTGTCTGTCTACGACCCCGTCTGACCGCTAGAGCCCGTCCCCTCGGGCGCTTCGTTGCCGGCCAGGTCACTCCCAACATGCTCAAACATCTGCGCTTCGGCACCTACGTCTTCTTCGGGTGAACGTTCGGCCGACGGAGGGAAGCGCAATGTGGTGGTGATCACGGCCTTTTCTGATAGATGTCCTTGTCGTCCTTGTCTCGCTTCGTTTCGCCGTTCCCTTGCCCTCCCCTCCGTCTTTTCCAGCGTTCTCACCTTCCTCGGCGCTCTATACGTCATCGTCTTTGTCCCGGAGACCAAGGGTCTTACGTGCGTGCTTCCTCTCCGCCTCCCCGGCGGCGCTCGAGCGGATGTTCATCTTCTCCCCTCTCCCCCTCCTCCGGTGGGCCTTTGCCTTTGTTTTGCTGCGCGTCCGACAGGCTCGAGGAGATGGACATCATATTCGGCGACACGTCCGGCACGGCCATTGCCGATCGCGAGCGCCAGAACCGAATCAACAAAGAAATCGGCCTCGAGGCTATCGCCCTCGGACAGACGGGCGCGACAAAGATGGTGGAAGCCGAGCACGTCGTCGGCGGCGGCGAGACGGCGGACGAAAAGGAGAAGGAGACGAATGGTCATGAAGAGGCTTAGGGTCGTCGTACCTGCGATGGTCCTGAAATGCTCTCCAGTTTCTTTTCCCCGAACCCTAACGCCCTTTCATCGCGCTCTCTATCTCGCCGGTGTCCGACGTTTTCCTTTTGGAGTGCACCTTCGCTTTCGCACCGATTCTCCGTCTTCCTCCACCGTCGGCGGGCTCATTATTGCCCGTTCCCGGCCGTCTACGTCCAAGGCCGATTAGTCTCCGTCATTGGCTTGTTTACGCTTTCGAAACGAGATTCACGAGGTAATGAATGAATGAATGGCAAGGTCGATCTATTCGATTTCTACCACGATGAGAAAATTCTCAAATCGACGACAATGGAGCTATAGGATAGGGTGAAAGCACGGAGCGTGGCCCGCATCTCTCCTTTTCTTTTCCCCATCACGACCAGAAAGAGGCCACCGCTAAAACAACCTCGAGCTCGAGGACAGACGGCCAAGGCGCGTGAGATGGGACCCTCGACCCCGCCGTCGACCTCTCCTACGCTCTTTCGCAAGGCATGGGATGAATGGGTATGCGCCTGATGAAGCGAATTCACTAACGCACAACGGACGAAGGATAGGTCGAGGGAATGAACGGATCGGACGGTCGGGGTAGGCATATATTTGGCGTACACCACGAGTCAGAGCTGGTATCTCCATCCCACCCAACGATCGCCGAACAGTCTCCTCTCCTCCTCCGCCTCGGCACTGCCGCCGGTGCCGCTCGTCCCACATTCCTTCTCGTCTGCCGTCTCCACTCCACCTTCGTCGCCGTCCCCTCCTCCGACGGAAGATCGCGGTGCGAGCCTCTCCCTCCGCGCGTTCTCCCGCACCATGAGGACCCAGAGCGCGGCGGCGAAGATGACGCCGAATGCGGTCCAAAGGATTGTGAGGCCCGTGGAGACGCGGTAGTTTTCGTTCGTCAGACCGCCTAGGGGCATGCCTACTCCGGTGAATAGAATAGGGGCGATAGGGAGAGAAAAGGCAAAAAAAGAAAAAGGGAGGCGAGGAGGGGAGGCACAGAGTGGTCGACATGAGAAAAAAGCCGTGATGGCTTGCAGGTGAAGCGAGACGGGATCGCCCCGGCTCCCTCGCACGTCTATCCCACGCCGCACTCACGATACAGCTCTGTGCCCACAATCGCCCCCACGTCCCCGATGGAGATCTGCAACGCGAGCGCGGTCGCGCGTTTCGTCTGCCCCGACACGTTCTCCGCTGGCCATGAGAGTAGGAGCGCGTTGGCTGAGTAGATTCCCGCCGTGCAGAGGAAGATGAAGCTGATCGGCGAGAGGAAATGGGCGAGGTGACGTATTAGGTACGGGACACCTCGCATCGCCTCTGTTCCCGCCGCTCTCATATCCGTCACGTCTCGCCTTCGGCGGACCGGCCGTGGACTCACAAATACTTGGCCCCAGAGCTTTTCGCAGCGATGAGGCCGATATAACCGACGATGGCTACGCCTCCGCCTCCCATAATAAAAGGCGCGCGCCGATCGACAAGGAAGGACGCGTGAGCCGTGGCCATGGTGCACAAGAACGCAAACGCGTACGGTGGAACTGTGAGGAGCTGTGCAAGAGGAATAGGATGAGGGCGGAGTGGACGAGACGAGTCCAGTGATGGAAAAAGCCGAAACGGGACCGAGGGCAAGAAAGGCCGCCCACCTGCGCTTTCCAACTCGCATATCCGAGCCCGGCAATGATGCTCGGCAGGAAGAGGCTGAGCGTGTACAATCCGAACGCAAAGCCGTGGAACATACCGGCGTACAGCCAAACGTAAACGTCCGAGAAGGCTTGGCGCACGCCGACCCAACTGAAAGGCTCGAGATCCAGTGCGTCCGAGTCATCAGCAAGGCGGCGCGACTACCGTCGAAGACCGGGTGGCGTGCGAGGAAAGAGGACGAAATGCCAGTCAGAACCCACCACACCGCTACCAGCAGCTCAGCCTCGTTGACCGCTGTTCAGCGATACCCACAATGATTTTCTTCTCCTCTTCCGTAAACTTGGACGATTCGGCCGGGTACGTGGGGATGAGAAAGTAGGCGGCCGTGCTGTGGAGCCGTCCGGAACGCACGTGCAAGAGCGATCTAGGTTAACACGGATTATCGAAGAGCATGACGGATGCCGAGGTTGGCTGGGACGGCCGAAAGGCAGGCGCACCTCACGACTACCGTCAAAAGGCCTTCGACTGCGTGGGTGAGCAAGAGATGCCGCGGGGGAAATTGAGTATGCGCCTTCTGGAGATCAGACCGCCACGTTGATGTACGACGCACTGATAAAGATCCAACTCCAGCCAGGCTTGCCTCCGACGCCGTCCATTTTGGACAGACCGTACGCCAGTACTCCGCCGAAAGCCCTGCAGGTTACGAGCCGGGTGGCGTCCGGAAGATTGTAAGCATGCGGGTACGACCCCCGTAAGAGACGCTAGGCCTGAGCTTGCCAGAGGCATCACGACTCACCCTGCCAGAGCGGCAGCAGAGAAGAACATGGACGTGCGGTAGTGACGCTCTTTGCGTACGTAAAACTGGCTGAACGTATAAATGACGCCGGGGAACAGTCCAGC
This sequence comes from Peribolospora kevripleyi, assembly GCA_029717575.1. Classification (NCBI taxonomy): domain Eukaryota; kingdom Fungi; phylum Basidiomycota; class Peribolosporomycetes; order Peribolosporales; family Peribolosporaceae; genus Peribolospora; species Peribolospora kevripleyi. The sequence goes on from JAMDHV010000174.1 coordinate 27,241, forward strand.
CTCTAGGAAAGTACAGAACGAGGTCAGCCCTCTCGAATAGGACTCATGGCGCGCTCAGCCCACACCCACCCGTTGCTCCGAGAAAGAAACGAACTGCGTACATCGCCGGCTGATTGGGAACGAGACCCATGACGACGGCGATGATGCCCCACACCAGGGTCAGCGTGGGCAACCATATGGGAGGGGAGAGGCGCTTCAGGGCCCAGTTGGCGGGCAGCTCAAACACGACTGCAAGGTAAGAAGATGATGGGGAAAGCAAACGTTGATGACCGGCGAGGAAGCGAGTTCGGACCAAGACGAAGAAAAGGTCATTGAGGAGACGCTCGCTGGGGCGGAGATTTGCAGATTTGAAACAAAGTGTATGACGCACCATAGCCGACAAAGAAGATGGCCGACACGGTGGAATAATCCGTTATCTTCAGGTCCTGTATAAGGCCGTCAAGTCTGATGGACAGGCAGGGAAGAACCAGCAGTGAGCGTCCGATCGGGGACCAATTCCCGTATGACCAGGCAGCGGAAGGATAATCACTTTGCGTTGCCAATATCTGATAGACGATGGTCAGTCGCCCATTTGCCGGTTCAGCCAAGACGGAAGAGAAATTTCATATGGCAGGTGAGTAGAAAACTCACTGCTCCGGTCGAGGAAGGACAACAGGTAGAGGGATGTCAAGATAGGGACGAGCCTGGTGCCGGAAGAGGGAGACAGAAAGGGGCAAGTACCGCGGTGAGCGCTGACGTCCCCGCGAGTAGCATGGTAGCGTCGGTGATCGTTGTCCAGTCCTGTCCACTCACATGAGGTCGATCTGACGGAAAGGTTGGCAGGAAGAAAATCACCAAAGACGTAGGCGGGAGGAAACGTCCATCAAAGGCGTGATGATGGCCATGACCATGGCCGTAGAGAGGCGCGACCCACCTTCCTGACTGCCTTCTTCTCCTTCTCTACCTCTTCATCGCTCAGTCTCGCTCCTTCCCGGACGACGATACCGCCAGCCAAACTCGTCCCACCGAACCGTCTCGCCTCACCCCCCGTCTGCGCAAGAGGTTGTCGCGCATGGTTGAAGGAGGTGTGTGGTACGGAGGCCGGCTGAGAGGCAAAAGTAGGGTGAGAGGTCGAATATGGGGACATGGAGAGAACAATGGTCCGCGTGTCTGGGGGAAAGAGAACTACCTCAGCACGAGAGAGGGCGAGAGCGGGCGAGGAAACAAAGGGGAGGATCCGAGCTGAATTCCTACAAGCTCCGTCTTTATCTCTCTCTCCTTCAGACACGATGGCCCAGGACAGACTGAAACGGTGGGCCATGACGGAATATCTTTGTGCTGTGCATCATCAGAGGCAAACAGGTGAGAAACGAGACGACCGCCCGCCGAGCGTCGCTCTTTTTCGGGGGCTAATGGTCGAGCGTATGCCACACGACGTCGAAAGCTGTGCCTAAATGCAGCTCTGGAATCGCTTTCGCTGTATAGGGCCCACGGCCGGGGGAGCAATTGCGGTTAGAGGCGGAAAGGAAAGGAAGCAGCGCACTCGATGAGCGATGGACGACAAGGATGATGTGCGCCGCCGGCTACAAGCACGTCATACCCGGGCTGGCGCTCGGACCACCTGCTGCGGCCAGGCCGGTGCGGGTAAGGACGAGCGGACAGGGGAGCGCCGTAGGTCGCGAGGGATCCTTAGAGAAGGTCACGATGACGCCTTGAAGGATGACCCAGCCATTCGTGAAGATAGCAGAGCTAGGGAAGAGAAGGACTGGGTTGCTTGGCTGAGACCGAGGAAGGGAGGCGGACGTCACGTTGCGCCCATACGCCACTCCTATACCCACCTCCGTCCGGCAGGCCACCTTTGGCGCTCTCGAGCTGACCGATAGCATAGGCGTCTCCGAGCGGAGAGGTCCTGAAACTGGGCATCGACGACGTCCCCTGCAGATGAACACGCTACATATCAAAGTTCATTCGCTAACGTATGCGCTCGTCTTTCATGTTTCCTCGCGCGCTGATGCCGAACGGGGGGGTAACAGATACCGTTAGTGGGTATCGGTCACCATGGGAGACTAGGCTCCAGGTCTAGGTGACGGAAAGACGCGCGCGAAGCGTTCAAGAAATGGGACCAGAGCATCCCATAGTCAAAGCTTTCTACGTAATTCCCAGCTTCGTTAAAAAAAAAAAAAAGAGATGGCCCTGGAAGACTAGGAACGCAGCCGGTCCCATGCCGTCAAGTCAACCGCTTCGGGCGGACGCACGGCTGTGGCCCTGTTATACCTCATGTCCCGCCTCACGTCCGCGTCGTAACGAACGGTGGAACGGGAGGCGAGTGTTACTCATCCTCGAGTCGGAGACGTTGTCTCAGCCGTTCGCTCAAAGCCGCGCCGGCCCACCACCTCCTTTCCCGACTGCCCGGTACGTGTGATCCACATGGGACCTAGAAAAACTCAAAGCCAAGGACAATGACGACCGCTTTAAGGGCGATGGGCTGGACTGCAGGCTCAGCGCACACCAAGGGAATAGAGAAAACCCTACGCTTTGCGCCCAGCGGCCGGCATTCCTCACTTGACATCCTTCCGCTTGTCGCCTTGCTGTCACCCGGACGGGCCTTCGGGGGTGTACTCGACGAATTCGGGACGGTTTTGCAATATGATGTCCTTATCAACTGTAGCGGTGAGGACGGGTTCATGCCATGTCGGTGAGCCATTCCGGCTCAATTGCGGTCACGTCCCTCATGAACCGTTTGGTTGTCTCCACCACCTCATGGAACTGTGCAAAAGTGAACCAAGACAAAAAGGGGGACCGATTGGTGAGTGCACTCGCGAGCCCCCATCGCGCTCGACCTACGCACGATAACCCATTGTGGTGTCCGATTGAAGAGGACGGAGGAGGGGTGGATGTGAAGGACCTGGATTGGAACAAGACGACATCCAGCAAGGAGTCGTCAGCACATCGTCTCGACGAGCCAGAGACACGACGATCTCCCACTCACCGCGCCCTCTCGCACGCTCCGGTACGATCCGTCGGGCATGCGCCTGGCAGCGTTTTTAAAGTAGCCGCTGACGAGGCACCTGCGGAGCCGCTTCTGGTCCCCCTCACAGCTTTCCACTTGAATTTTGAACCGCCGGAGGTACTTCTCCAGCTGTCCTCGAATAGACACGGCCCGGCTAAGCGCCTTAAAGTTCAATCGGTGGTTCGCCGCCCACCGCGCCGACTTCTTCCCGACGCGAGGCGAGACGAACGCGTTGTAGGCGTTGAGCAGCGTCAGGTGGTCGCCCTCCTCCGCAGTGAACTTGCGCCGTTCCAGCTCGCCCATCGCGCCCGCTGCGCCCTCGCCAATGATGAACGGGTTCTGTACCGCTGTCATGGCCGCGATCGATAAGATTTCGACGCCGCATTTAAAGCGCTCCGAGTCGAGCAGCTGCGAGCGTTACACGGCAAGGGCAGACGACGCCGAGCGAGTGAGATGGGACGTTTCGGAACGTTGTGTATACGGAGGCTGTGAACGGTAGAAAAAGGGAGCAACCTAGCCACTCACAATCTTGGCCAACATCGGATCGACTGGTACCTCGGCCATCCTCTCTCCCAGCGGCTTGGTCAACCTTCCATACTCATCCAGCGCGCCCAAGCCTCCAAGAAAGTCCAACGCGCGCACCATCATTTCCGACGGCGGAGGCGTCATCCACTCGAACCCCCTGGCCACATTCTCGATACCTAGCGCCTTGAGCTGCAGCACGGGCAGGGAGATGTCCGTCCGACAGATCTCAGGAGGCGTGGAAGAAGGGAGGAGCTGTAAGGCGGATTCAGGAAAGAGGCGAAAAGTTTTTCCCGGGGACGTGCGGCCCGCTCGGCCGGCCCGTTGGTTGGCAGAGGCGAGGGACTCGGGCACGACAGCCAGGATGTCCATTCCTGTTTGTGGATTGAATGCGCGGAGCTGGGTGAGAAATAAAACGAAATAAAAAATAAAATAAAAAATAAAAAGGATGGAAGGGCTATCAGGATGGAATGACAGACAGACAGACCGAAGGACGGACAGCATGCCTGCGCACCGACCTTGACAAAGCCACAGTCGACGACGTATTTGATCCCATCGATGGTGACGCTCGCTTCTGCGATGTTGGTACTGAACACGACCTTTCTCGCTCCCCTGGGCGTGGGCTCGAAGATGGCCATCTGCTCCTCCGAGGTGAGGCCCGCGTGAAGGGGAAGAGGAACCATTCGGGGTGCCGAGCGAGACATTATAGCAAGCCGTTCCGACAGCTCTGAGAGGGCCGTGTCGATCTCTTCACGACCCGTAAGGAAGACGAGGATGTCTCCTTGGGGTTCCTGTGCAGACGACCGGTAATCGATTCACGTGCTCGTGAGCCCATAGCAGTGGGATGTTCGAGGAGTCCGACGCCCGCGGAAGCTACAGTGGGACATACCTTAAGATGAATATCACATACGGTGTCGACGGCATTCATCACGTAGTCTCGACATGGCTCCCGAGTGTACGCGATCTCCACGGGGAACGTCCTCCCTTCCAAGGATACGATGGCAGCTTCTGGTTCGTGCGATGCGCTGTCCTTTTCCCGCTCTTCATCCGAGGTGAAGTAGTCCACAAAAGCCTGCGCGTCGACGGTGGCGGAAGAAATAATGAGTCGAAGCTCTGGTCTGTGCTTGCGAATTCTGATAGCGGAGACAACAAGACAAAATTGAGGGGTCGAAACAATTCGTGTCGAGCGCATTGGCGAGCCCACTCACTTCTTGAGCACGCCCAAGAGCATATCAGCATACACGCTCCTCTCGTGCGCTTCATCGACCATGACGACGGAGTACCTGCTCAAGAGCGGGTCTCTCATCGCCTCCCTGAAAAGCATGCCATCGGTCATATACTTGAGACGTGTGCGTGTGGGAGAGGAGAGGTCTTCGAAGCGGATCGTGTACCCCACTTCATCGCCGAGCACCGATCCGACCTCCTCTGCGACGCGCGCCGCCACTGACGTTGCTGCGACACGGCGCGGTTGGGTGCAAGCGATGACGTGGTCCTCTCGTGCCCAACCTGCTTCGAGGAGGTACTGGGGAAGTTCTGAGGGGAAGAAGGAGTGCAAGAAAGGTGAGTAGTGGCCTGTCCTGTCCTTGGTTCCGTCCATGTCAAGGGCGCCCTTGGGTATCCTCCTTCCCTATTCAAGCCAAGTGCGGGCGGGCACACGACAAAGAAACGCTGCTCACGTGTCGTCTTCCCACACCCTGTCTGCCCCACAACGACGGTCACAGGGTACCTCTCTACCATGTACAGGAGCCTCTCGCGGTGTTTGAAGATGGGCAAGCGCTCCCTCTGGGCCTGAATACCGAGCGAGGCGTTGGCATTGGCGAGCGCCGCATCGAGCGTGCCTTCCGCCTCTGTCTCTCGGTCGAGCGACGAGCCTGGGGTGCGACGGACGGGTCGTGTCAGAACACCAGCTGTCCAAACGGGGCCGGGCGCATCCAGAACGAGACTGATCACGCACCCGGTCGCTGCGTCCCCGGCTTCCAGAACGCCATCCGGTGTGATGGAGTCGTCGTCGTCCGGGTGATCGAATTCGAAGGACGGTCGGTCAAGTCGACGGACATGTCCCCGAATGGCCGCTTAGCTCCGACCCCGCGGCCGTCATATACATATGTACGCGTCTCGAGACACCTGCGAATGGAAATCTAATCCATTCCGTCCCTTCTGTCCATCCACTGTCCAGGGACCACGCCCACTCTGCGGCGCAACAAAAGATGAAACTCCTGGAGAAAGTCGCCGACGCTGACTGTAGCACTGCACACTACCCCGGACCGGCTCCGACTAGCTTGCTGGTCGCGGGACACCATCTGTCGTGGCCGGGAGCATGTTGCGTTCAGATCGAACTTTGCCGTTGGGTGACCTTGTCACGTCCTCCGCCGTGCGGGGACAAAAACACCCCCCCGCCCTGTTCACCACATATGACGTCCTCCACTCACATCCACCCATTACTTTGACCTATTGACGAACGTCGACGGAACTCACGACCCTCTTCGAGCGTTATACCACCCGACATGAACCCTGAGAGGTTAGACGCTGGTCCGGCAAGGTGAGCCAAGTCTCTCGCACGCCCGAGAAGACTATATTGACGCTAAGATCTATGATTTTACAGGCTCGCAAGGCTTCAGATGAAAGGTTCGTGTGCTCAAAATTTCATTGTGGTGTGCTGTGGTAGAAGCTGACGGCAATTGAGTGAGGGGCGCACGTAGAGATTCGACTCGACGGCATTCGACTCGCCGGTTCCAAGTTAAAGCAATACGTCTTTGTCGAACTTGCCGTAGACACCGCAATGCCATACGACCGCTGCCTCTCTGCGCTGAGCTCGTTTGGGAGGCCGTGCTTGAGCTGTAGGTGCTGTCTGGCTGTCCTGCACATGTCCAGGCGGCGCGATCGTATCGCCTTCTGTTGATTATCGTTAACTGGCCCTCGCTCTCCGTTCCGTTATCCCCTAGCGCCGTGCGATACACATCCACCATTACGCTAAACGTTTTCCGTAAGCGCTCGCTACTGGCACGGAGACTTGCGCTTGGCAAGATAGACGAGCTCGTGGGCGGAGTACAGATGAAGCTAGGAGACCTGCTCAAACAAGAGGATGCTTCTTCCGGTGGGTCTGTCACTGAACTTTGTCTTACGTCTTTCTTTGCCTTACTTACCCGTCCGCGCGTGCCCTCTGTTCGGCGCAGAAGGAACTCGAGCTTGTAGGCTGCGGAAGGGCAATGCCTTCGTCCCGGGGACCCTACTCCTCAAGTTTGTCCTCGAGACGTCCCCTGTTGTCCATGGGCCCAGCATCCCCTTGACGTGGGGGCTCAGAGGTCGTAGCGCTCCTTCCATACCGGCTCGAGCCGGTTGGACTATTGTCTCCAGGATAGGAGGTGAAGGGAAGACGGAAGTGCGAGCGGACGCGCTTCACTTGCCGTCCGCGAGTT
>JAMDHV010000175.1:0-32840 GCA_029717575.1 Peribolospora kevripleyi
GGACGCTATCGACTGTGGCAACGACTGCGGCAAATATGCATAGACTCCTCTGGGTAGTCAACCTCCCGCATACTGCATAGCACTCGGGCTACACAACTCTTATGCTTATAGACAGGGTTGACTGTATACGTTTCTCGAAAGGAATAGGCGCTCGGAGCGTACATAAAGGGGTACGCCGAAAATAGAAGTGATCTACCGCCTAGGAAATAGACGGTCGTAAACGGGGTCGCGACACGGTAATCACCCCCAGACGCGTACGCGAGGAAGATCTTGGATTTCCATCATCGGAGGTCGGCCCAGCGACTCCTCTTATATAGTATCGGACATCACAGAATGCTGTGTATCACCCATCAGGCCGTGTCTTCCTTTAAGAAGGGACGTGGGACGGTGAGCAATAGGGTAGATAGAAACCGGACATGCGCGGGGATGACCGGACCAGTAGACCAGATCCCACAAGCCCAGCTGTTCTTCTTCCTCCCGTGGCTAAAAGGCAAACACATACGGAATATAATGCATGCATGCATGCATGTACGAGCGCCGATGGATGGGAACCTGTGCGTGCCAACGTTAATGTGCCCCTAAGCTCGTTTTCTTAGTGTAGAAGTCGCAATCCGCTAGAAAGCAAGTCCTCATTCTCACGCTACTCGCCTACGGATTCCAGCCAGAACGCCAGGGGAAAGTGGGAAGGGTTTTGCCTCCGCGACGCGCGCAGAGAGACGCGAAAGGGGAGAGACGCGAAGAGGGGGTAGAAGCGCCGTTTCTTTAACCAACCAACCCCGCCCTCCTTCTCCCTCTTGCCCTCTTCCAGAGACTCCGAGGATGCATGGACGGGAAACAAACCGACCGACCGACCGACCAGCCGGCCGAGCCGAGCCGACGAACGAGAGAGACGGAGACGAACCGAGACGAGGAGGGAAAATGAGTGAAACGGTAGGGACGAGGACCATGGGATTGGGGGTAAAAGCTACAGATAGATGTCCGATCGATGTCCGAGTCAAGAGCGTCGTGAGGAGTGAAGAATCGGTGATGGGCACGGCGGGCGGTCGGTTGACGAGGGGGGGGAGCGCGGTGGTAGTCTGCCCCGCCGCAGAACGGGACCAAGTTCCGTGGAATGCAAACTTGCGTCAGCGGCGGGCCAGAGGAAGGGATGGGGGGAAAACTCTCAGAGCTTGTTGGAAGAGGTGAAGTTGGCAAAGTATGGGTGAGAGAGGCAGCGCTTGGCTGTCGTGTCCGAGGCGAGACGAACAGAAATATGCGTCGCAAGAAAGCGATGCAAGATTAGCATCGGTGCTTGCCTCGGCCAAGGGCGTTCGCTCTCGACGCCCCGCACACTCACCGCTGATCCTGCCCGCGGGATCGTAGATGAGGAGCTCCTTGAGCATGTTAACGCCTTCCGACTCAAGGTTGGACAGCGACTTTCCGAGGTCCACGCCGGACCACTGCGGGAAGGACGACTTGTAGTCCGGAAGCGACTGTACGCCCGGCCAGCTGTCCTCGGTGGGAGTGCCCAGTGTTCTGCCACACGATGGAGGATCCAAGACGAGTGAGACGAGTGACCGAGCCAACAGTGCCGGTGAAACAAAGAAAAACCACGTCAGGCGCGAGTTGCACTCACCGGAAGATGCGGAAGATCTCGTCGATCTCAGAGTCGCCTGGGAAGAGGGGCGAGCGCATCACCATCTCGGCAAAGATGCAGCCGACGGACCACATATCGATGGCGGTCGAGTAGTGGCGGGAGCCCAGGAGCACTTCTGGCGCGCGGTACCAGAGAGTGACGACCTGCGAGGCGATAGGGGGTAGGTCGTGTCAACAGAGGTGGGTCCAATGGCGCAGTAGTGCGAATGGAAAGCGCACTGCAAACCCACCTCGTGCGTGTACGTCCGAAGGGGAATTCCGAACGCGCGAGCGAGACCAAAGTCAGCGAGCTTGAGGTTGCCTTCCTTGTCGATGAGCAGGTTCTGCGGCTTGAGGTCGCGGTGGAGGATGCGGTGAGCGTGGCAGTAGTAGATTCCTCGGATCAGTTGGAGGGTAAATTTCTGTCAGAAAAGAGAACAGGGGAGAGAACGGCGTATCAATGCTGTGACGAATTGCACATTTGGACATTACGAGAGACTCGCGAGCCGCCCCGAGGGCTGCCCAGCGTTGACAGAGAAGGAGAGCCAGGAGAGCGGCAGCCCACCTTGACCATGTCAGGGCCGAGGCCATCACTGGCGTTACCGATGGTATCCATATAGCGCTTCAAATCGAGGTCGAGGAACTCGAAGACCAGGTAGAGCTTCGACTCCATGTGACAAATGTCAAGCAATCTGTCCAGCCGAGGAAAGAGGCAAGTGGAAAACGCTGAGCCAATTCCAGCCTCTCATCAAGACCGGAGCGCGCGGGTCGCTACACACCTGACGATGTTGTCGTCCTTCAACTCCTTGAGGAGCGAGATCTCCCTGATCGCCGTCGAAGGCACGCCTTCGTCCTCGGCTTCGAGGCGAATCTTCTTGAGCGCCACGATCTTGCCTGTCCTGGTGTCCCTGGCCTTGTACACGACTCCATACGTGCCTGGGCAAGAAAAGAAAGAAGACGACCGAATGAGACCATTTGTCGAAAGCATTCGCCTTCGGGTCCCAGGGCCAGGAGACGAGGCGGGACTGCGAGAGCGGCCGCTCACCCTCTCCGACCTTCTCGATCTTCGAGTACTGCTCCATCGATGGGAGGAGAGAATGGACGAGAGGTTAGCGGGACAAGTGAAGGGGAAGAGGGGAAGGGAGGGAGTCGTCAAAGGGAGACCGAGGAGCCGAGCGAGCTTGAGGAGAAATGAAAGGGTGTCGGTCGGTGTGATGGTGGTGGAGCGGAAGTAAGCAGACAGGACGCTGAAAGCTCAACTCGCTTGCTCCGGCCGAAGCGCGCGCTCGACGCGTCGAGCCACGTTGGCCGCCGCTGCGGCATTTCCTCGGCTGCGACAATGGGATTCAGCTTGGACAAGGCGTGGCGCTCACGTTTTCGCGAAAGGACGACAAGGAACGGCACAATGAGGGACAGACGGACGAGTCGATATTCAATAGGGGAGCGAAAAAGGGGAGAGGACAGAAGACGAAAGAGCCGCGCAAAGAAATAGAGGCATCGCCAGCGTGATTCGGATCAAACGTGAGGGGCATGCCCGAGTCGTAGTACATAGAAGAGCGTCATCCAGAGCGTATCGTACGCAGCGTTCGCGCAAAAAAAAAGAGATAAAGAGCAAAAAAGGGACAAAAAGAAGAAGCAAGAGGGAGGAAAAGACAATACGTCGATAGAGGAGAACGCCACGGGCACATCGGAGAGGCAGGCGAGCTCGACGACACCGAACCGGATCGCTTCACAAGAGGTCATGCGCGCGAAGCACGGCCTCGTAGTGCTCTCGCAGATCGTTCTGGAGACGCAAGTCTCTGCGGAGGGCGCTGTTCGCATGGAGGGGAACAAAGGCAGGGTTAGGACGCGTTTGAGTCATCAGCGGTGGGTCCAATACGGTCACGCTCTCTCGCACCCTCCCACTCACCCATTCTCGACCTTGAGGCCGTTCAGCTCGGCCTTTGCCGCTCGCACCTCCTCCCTCAATGCGAGAAGCTCGGCGTCCTCCGGCTCTGCCGTGTCGTCGTACATTCTGTCCAACTCTTCGTTGAAAGCCTGCCAATGGGAGGTCAGGTCGGTAAGGAAGGAGGAAAGGGGCGATCAGACACGAGTAAAGGAAAAAAAGAACGATGAGCTGGGCGATGTCGTGTCGATAACGGACAGAATCACACTCCGTCGATTCAACCCGACTCGGTCCACCACACCCACCTCGTATAACGTCGTGTTCTCCGCCCGCACCTCTTGCTCTAGCGCGCGCAACGTGTCGCAAGTCTGCTTGGACGCTTGCAGCTGCCCTCGCAGTCTCGATATCTCTCGCTCCCGCTCTTCGGGATCGGTGCTCGTGGAGGAGGAGAAGCTCGAGGCGACGTTGGTGGCGGCGCTAGCCGTCGTCTCCTCGACGGGAGACAGATCCGCTTGATCCGCCCAGGTAACGCTTGCCGCCTCTTTCTTCTTCTCCTTCTCCTCCGCGCCGGCTTCCGACGACGAGCGCTCGCGGTTGTTGCTCTTATCGTCCTCCACCGCGCCCACGCTCGTCGGCGCCGTCGACTTTGTCTGGTCCGTAAAAGCGGAGCTGCGGCTCGTGGTGGCCGTGCTGATCGTGTCCGAGCCGTTGGCGCTCCTCGCCGCGATGCTCTTCGTTCGACGGTGACCTCCGCCGCCAAGCGCGCCGCCACCGCTCACGCCTGCCGTGGGGGTGGCGTTGGCCGACCCTGGACCGTTGAGGACCGTCGCAGCAGACGCGGAGAGAGGGACGCCCCTGGACGCCGAGCTGAAAAGGTTGCGCGATATGGTCTCCAAGCCGAAGAGATGACCGCGAGTACGGAGAACGTTGTTCGTCGGCGTCGTCGGGTTCGAGCCGGCCCTCGAGCGCTGTGGTCGGAGCTCGAGAACGCTGGGCGGTAACGGCGCGGTGAGGGCCGGAAGCGACTCGGAGAGCTCGACGATGGTCGAGGGCAGCTTGGACATGAGCACCGTTGTCCGCTCCATGTCCTCGTCGTCCTCGTCCAACGAGGGCGAAGCCTTTGTCCGAACAGAGTACTCGCCAAACTCGACGTCGTCATCAAAGTGACCCAGGCGAACGATCGTGTGAGGCGGTGCGTGCTCGACGCCGAAGGGCAGCGGATCAGCTCGTCCGGAAGAGTCTACGTGCAGAACCAGTTTGCCCTGTACAAAGACGAAATCGAAACGATCGATCGATCGATCGAACGCGCGTTCGTTGTCAGACACTGGAGGAAGCTAGCGGTCGCGAGGACGTTGGAAAATAAATAATAATAAAAAGATACTCGAAGACTCGCTCACCTTGTAAGGCTCTCCGAGCCACGCTCTCCTCTCGTACACATTCCACCACACCGCGTTCCTGATCCTCCCTCGCTCCTCACTCTTCCGCTTGCCCACATCTCCCGCGGACGACGACGACAGCGACGAGGATGATGAAGAAGAAGGTAAGGAGGCGACAACAACACACTCGTCCAACCTCGCCTCGCTCCTCCCGTCGCGCGTCTTGCACAGCGCCTGGGCCCGCCAGAGGTTTTGCAAGAAACGCGCCTTGTCGCCCCTATGCGCGTAGGCGCCGGCCACGCGACTTGAGAAGGAGGCGGCGGGGGCGTTGCGAGAGACGTAGTGACGCACAGGTCGGCCTGACCATCGATCTGTCTGGTCTAGCGGTGGGCGGGAAAAGGTGAGTTGGAAGTCTGAGGAGGAAGGAGGCAACGCCCGAAGGGTCCAGTGTTGTGAGCGGGATGAGTTCGCTTCGGGCGAAACGGGGACACGGCGCGGCGCGGAGCTCACTCACCCTCGCCTCCGACGTCGAGGGCCGTCAGGTCAGCGAGCTCGACGATGCCCTTCCAACTCATGTGGATTTTCCCTTTGCCGCTCGGCGTGACAAACCCGCCGGCGCCTCCGCTGGTGTACATCTTCATGCGGTCGCACAGCCTGTTCAAGTCGTCCAGGCCGGCGAGCTTCCTTCCAGAGGTGGTCGAAGATTGTCGTTTGACGATGGCGAGCAGGTCAGAGAAGAGGAAGAGGGTGCAGTGTAGCGCTTCCCGGGAAGAGGACGCGGCGGCGGCGGTGGAGGAGGGAGGCGGGGAGAGAGAAGTGGCGGGGAAGGCCAGGGTGGACATGTCGAGCGGCACGTCGTCCACGTCAAGACAGTCGATGAAAGTGCGCGTGGAGGAGACCATGGAGGCCTGTGAGGAAGAGACGCAAATCGAGGGATGGCATCGCGTAAGGACATGGGGAAAGACGAAAGCAAGGCGACCAAATGGAGACTAAAGCGAGACCGAGAAGCGGTTGCCTTCGCGTGTGTCAACACAGAGGAGGCGGGGGCGGAAGAGGCTCACCGGAAATCCCTCGATGGCCCTATCGAGGGCCCAAACGATGGCGGCCCTCTTGGTGCTCTCATTCGCCTCACAACTGGCGATCCTGCTCGCCGCCTCGATGGCCTGAAGCAAAGGCACTCGCTGAGGGTCCGCGGCGGGCATGTGCTTGAGCATGCCCTCGAAGAGGAGCTTGTAGCGGGGGATGCGCTGCACGGGCTCCATGAGCAGCTCGCGGAGGCCCACATTTCCGACGCCTGGGGTGGAGTATTTCACGCGCTGCGAGATGGGAAAGGAGGTAAAAATCGATTGGTCTTCGCTGTCGGTGAAGGAAGGTGGCCCACCAGATGCAGGGAGGACGGCGGTCAAGGATGGCTCTCCTGCACGCTCACCTCGACGTACTGGATGAAGCCAGACTTCTTGCTCATGAGCGCCTCGATCTGCTTCGCCTGCTCGAAGCCGGAGAGATATTCGCTGTAGCAGGAAAAGTTTTCCATCTGGAGCGTGGCGCACGGGCGGAAGGGAGGGATAATCAGTTGGTGGGACCAGGGAGATGTCGGGCGCATCGCCAACTCACATGTCTCTTCACGAGCTCCCCGATCCCCTCTTCAGGCCATCTCCCTTCCTCTAGCTTGTCCTCCAGAGCCTCAAGGTCCTCGAGGAACGCGCGGTTGACCTCGCATATCTCGGCGACGTTGCCGAACAGCGCGCGCGCCTCGAACGGGGGGATGATGGCTGTGTCCTTGTCGCGGGAGAAGCGACGGAGGGGTAGGGCGTACGACTGGGAGGCGGAGCAAAGGGAGGTACGCGAGAAGGACGCCGAGGAAAAGGGAAGAGGCGAGGAACGGATTAGCAGGGATAGCGGATTTCTCGTATGTTCAGCAGCAGGCGTGAAAATCGCTCGTCGTCAACGCCTCACCTTATACAGCGTCTCTATCCTCCTGACGTAGCTCCTCTCCGTCTCGAGAAGCTCCCTAAGACGACTCCTCATCTTGGACGACAGGGGCCCAGCGTGACCGGAGGCTTTGCTGAAGAGATTGCCGATGAAACTCGATCTCGAAGCGACGCCGCCACCACCACCACCTGCGGTGATGATGGAGGCGTCATCGTCGGAGCGTTCGCCGTTGGCGAGGGCTAGAACGCTGCTCACGCTGTTGCTGCGCGAGTGACGGGTGAGGGTGGGTCGGCTGAAACGGGTGTGGGAGAGAGGTCGGGTGAGCGGAGCTCCGCCGGCGGAAGCGGGGCGGAAAGTCTCAGAGGAGGTGGAGGGGCGCGAGTGGTGAGATTGGTGAGAAGGTACGGGCGTTCCGAGCCAGCGGAGGATGCGACCTGCGAGCAAGAAAGAAGTAGGCCGGTGAGACGGTGGGAACGAATGTGCCTGGGACACGGCCAGAGGACCCGACGTCCGTCCGTCCGTCCGTCGTCCATTTGGCCATGCTCTAAGGTCACTCACCCAGCTCCCTCGCACCAGCCCCCCCGGCGCCCTCCACGACGACATCGCAAAAGTGGGTGCGGACAATCTCGTTGGCCGTCCATGCGGGTCGTCGTGGGATGGAGGAGGCAGAGGCAGCGGCGGCAGCGGTGGCAGCAGTGGCAGCGGCGTAGTAGGACGACGAGGCGGCCGTGGCCGTCGCCGAGCGTTTCCTTCCCGCCCTGTGCGGGGAAGCGGAGCGCTTTTGGCCGGCCGTGGCGTCAGACGGGGGTTGGCGTCGCCCTCGGTGGTCGGGGGCGATGCGTGATGGGGAGAAAGAAGGAGTGATCGGTGAGGGGGAGAGGGATGGGTGCGGGCAGAAAGCGGCGATGGGGTCGAGCAGTCGGTGGTGCGTGGGATTGGATCGTGACGAAAGGCAGAAGGGATATGTATAGGGCCGAGGTTGGGAGGAGTGAGACAGTGAGTGAACAGAAAAGAAGGGAGGATGGATGATGGAGGGGAAGGAAGGGACGAGGGAGGCGCGACGGGTGGCGCTGTGTTTTTGCCTCGCACGAGATTGTGTGTAGACAATCTCCGGGCGGTGTGACGATGAGCAGAGCAAGAGCAAGAGCAGAGCAGCGGGGGGTCCTTGCATCCTATCCTGACAGTACAGTCCGCACCACGAGCACATGCATCCTCTCCCGTCCTCACAGCCGCCGTCGCAGAGCTAGCGCCCACCTCGGCTTCCGTTTCCTCGAGCCCAGCCTCAGACCAAGCCGTGCAGTGCCAGCGGCGACGCGTCGCGACGCGACTCCCTCGATCCGGTCACGAGCGGACCCAGAGCCACCCTGAGACCGACCTTGGCCGTCACTCGTCCATGCGTCGTCTCTTTCTTTCTCTTCCCTTCTTCACTCCATTCCTTCCCTTTCTTCTCCTCCCGTCCACCCTGCACCCATCCCGCCCGTCCCGCCTCCGCGTCCTCGCTCCGTCCGCTTCCGTCCCGTTCCTCGACTCGACTCGAGTCCCCCCCAACTCGATCCACCCGTTCGGCAGCGTCCGCTTCCTTCCCCCCTCTCTCGTTTCTGTCACATCCCAACCATGCGCGCCGGATGAAAGAGCGAAGACGCCAGCCGAGCCAGCCAGCCCCTCCCTCTTCCAGCCGAGATCCGAGGCGCAGGGCTCGAGGGAAGAAGAGAAGTACGGAGATACCCGTCCTCCACGCCCCGCTCCCT
This sequence comes from Peribolospora kevripleyi, assembly GCA_029717575.1. Taxonomy (NCBI): domain Eukaryota; kingdom Fungi; phylum Basidiomycota; class Peribolosporomycetes; order Peribolosporales; family Peribolosporaceae; genus Peribolospora; species Peribolospora kevripleyi. Next base: position 8,556 of record JAMDHV010000175.1, read on the forward strand.
CCCATGCAACTCGAGCGCTTGTCCGACGCCGCTCAACTCGCTCCATCCGGCCGGCCGGCGGCTGCATCGCCGAGACGCACAGAAAGCGACAGCGCGGCCTCTCCGGCCGTTCTTGCGATCGGCTCGGACAATGGATGGATGGATCGGGGTCAGTCCAAACCTTCCTCCCCGTTCGCGGTCCAAGCAAAGCATCTAGTCGAGAGTATCCGACGCGACCCGACGACTCCTTACAGAGCCCCAGTTGCGTCATTGGAGTAGAGTCTACGTGTGAACCGCGAGAGCGCTCCATCCCGTGCCTCTTTAGGGCATACGCATACGGTGATGACGGCGAGAGAGGCAAGGACAGTCAAAAAGAGAACGTATCTAGCATGCTCTCGAGGCGGCAGCATGTAAAACGGACCCGAAACTTTGCCCTCTCTGGCAACTTCCGTCGCCGTCGGCTCGGCCGCACCGCACCGTCCGTGACCAAGATCGAATGATCGACAGACAGCGAGGCACGGACCGGGCGTCGCACCGAGCGTCCCGTGCCTTCCTCACACGAGCCGCAGTCGCACGTGAACATGCACGTGATGGGCATATTTTTACGATTAGGTAGGTCGCCGAGTGAGAGGGAGAGAGGACAGTCGAGGACGAGACGAGCGAGGCTGGGACGAGAAAGAAAGAGGTCGTCGGCATCTCGCACGCCTCAGCGACACCGTCGGTGTCAGTAAGGAAGGGGCAGTGATTCGGTGAAGGGGTTGAATGCGCTAGCGAGAGCAGATGGGCCGCATCGATGGAGATGGAATGGAATGTCCGTGTATGCCTCTCGGCGTTGAGCCGGCCACGCAGGAGAGGGAAGAAAGAGAGACCGAGGGGACGAGAATGCTAAGCGGGAAATGGAAAGAGAGAAGACAAAAAGAAACAGAAGCAAAAGAGGCCAGATATATGTATACGTATACAGGTCGACTTCGTCTCATCCCCACGGCAGAACAAACATCATCTCGTCCCCTCCCCCCGGGTCGGTCCCGCCAGGGCTCTTCATCTGCGTAGCTCCGCCCTTCCTATAAAAGGCTGTGCGCTCGCCGACATCGCCTCCACCGTCACATCTTCTGCACTTTCCCCTGCATAGTTTCTCCGGAAAGCCCTGTCATCCATCTCGATCGCAGAGCCGTTCCCTCCGGACCACTCTCCTCCTGCCTTTTCCCTCGGCCGCGGTCGCATCCAACCGGGCTTGCGCTCGCCTCCCGCGACCCCTCCCGACCCATCGTATCCGACCTTGGCCGCGTCCTTAGCGGAGGCCATGACGGCGCCAACTCCGTAGAGACGGACCTGGTCCCGGAGCTTGATCTGCTCGGCGTAATAAGCGTGAGTTTCTGAGACGACGGCGAAGCGTTGTCGGACATGGAGGTGGAAAAGGAAAAGGAAGGAGAGGGCGCACACTTTTGACGTGACACGCGGATGTGTGACGGGAAAAAAGATAGAACAGAGCGTCCCGGTACGAGACGTGACGGAGAAGGACCAGAGGTGAGCTATACCGAACTGACGCATAAAGGAAAAAGAGACGTAACCACGGCGGGGAAGCGGGACCGTCACTCACCAGCAAGCGCACCAACACCCAGAATCACAAAACTGTACAGCTTCCCTCCGCGATCCTGGCCCAAAGGAGGCCCACACACCCCGTTCTGGGCGTTGTTATATTGCCCAGGTTGGGAAGAGGATGAGGCGCAGTTGTACGACTGACATTCCTTGTCCGCTGCGCACGGTTGTCCCTGGTCTTTTTGTGCGTGGCAAGTGGAGGAGGGCGCGTCGCAATAGAGGAGAGACCCGCAATTGTCACTGGCAACAGAGTTTACATTGGAGCAAGGCACGTAAGGACGTGTTCAAGTTGGAGGGCCGCGCTCCCTTGGACGACAATGACATGATTTGTTCTTTTCGCGCTGAGATCACACGGCGGTATCAACTCACCGACTGACGACATCTCCATAATTTTGTCCTCCAGATCCGTACACGGTGTACACAATGTTCTCATTCAAACAAGGCGAGTTGAGTGTAGCATTTTTCCATTGGCAGGCAAAGTGCAGGCAAATAGATGTCGTTCCGGGTGGTTGGGAGGAATCAGGCGGGGCGCATTCGTCTGAGGTCAAAACGAAATTAAGAAAATAACACGTTCGTTAAGATTTCCCTCAAGCGGATGAGCAATTCAAGCCCGGCCAGCGTGACATGGGCGACTCAAATAGCTGACTGACCATCTCGGCTCAGTTGACAAGGGGAGCCCACGGGCAGCACGTCCTGACACGCGTCCTCTTCGTCCGGGCAAAACTGGCCCGGGCCACAGAGAGGCGGAAGATGCTGCGAACAAACCCAAACATTCGCAATGATACAGTAAGTGGGAGATGAAGCTAGAAAATCGTACTCCATCTCTTTCGTCTGACAGCTTCGTCTGCGACGAGAGCACAGCAGGTGGACTGTGGGAGTTGACCCATCCGAATCGACTCACAGCAGTCCGGCCATAGCCCAACGGGTACTCGTCCCTCCTGCAGCCCTTAGGCTGGCAGGTTCCCTGAGCGGAGCAGAACTTCGTGTAGCCACATTCGGACTTGAACTGGTTCGTGCCCGTGATGAGCTGGTTGCGGGCCTGCGAGCACGGCGCGCCCACTGCCGGTCCTGGGCTGGAGGAGACCGGCGATAAAAGCAGAGCAAGGGAGAGGACGTAAAGGGAAAACAGGGGTGCTCGGCTGAGAGACGAGGTGGGCATCTTGGCCTCGGAAAGCACACCGCTGGTGGAAGTGGTCAGTTAAGCGAGAGTCGGGCCGAGCTCGGGAAGGACGCCCGACTGCGCACCTGTGGGGGCGGAGAAGGACGCTCGCAAGCGGCGATCGATGTCGGCGTGCTTCCTTCCAATCCCCCCTCGGTCTAGCTCCAGCAAGTGCTCGGCGTCTTCTCCCTTTGCACTCGGCCACGACTTCTTCGAATGTTCTCGTCCTACCGGGTGACGTCAGACAGCCGCCAGCATTTCGATCCCGCTTGCTTGATTGGCAAGCCTCGGGTCCTGTCCCACCTCCTCACATCCTTCGCAGGGCCTAGGACAAGCTCGACCTGATCGCCTATTGTCGATCACCTCCAGGCCTTTGTCTCTGGCGACTTGACTTCCTCTCTTCCCGTGATTTTCCTTGAGCTGGCAGCTTCTGCACTGGGAAATCATGCCTACCGACATTGAAAAAGGAGTGAATGCCCCCCGGTCCGGTCGATCCTCGCCGTCCGTCGACACGTCCAATGGCAATGGGTATCTGGGCTACCTCCTCCGACGACGCAAGCTCCTCCTCGTCCTCCTCGTCTCCCCTCTCCTTGTCCTCCTCTACGTCCACTTCATTCTCAAAGTGTCTTTATTTTCTCTATATGACTCGGGCTCTCCACCGCCACGATCCGGCGTATTGCCGGTCGTTACCGGGATCGTGCGACCAGGAGGCGCGAGGCTCGACATCGGCCAAGGCGAGGCCGCCGGCTTGGTACCGCCCGTACGTCCTCCGTCAGTAAAGGAGGATCCCCAACGAGCAAGTTCTTTGGACGACTCCAATAAGCCACCAAAAGGGCCTCCCAGCCGATTCGTGCCGATGCCCGCAACCCAACCTCCTCCGCCCATTCTTCCACGCTCCTGCCTTCTCCTGTTCAACGCGCTCATGCTCCGCCCTGAAAATCCACGTAACCCCGCGTTCCAAGTGAGCCGGACCTTTATCCAGGACATGAAGGACGCGATGGCGGCGGAGCAGCTGGAGAAGTGGAGCCCCACAAGGGCGCAAGAGGCTCATAAATTCATCCAGTGGATCGGAAAGGTCTTGGGTGATAGGGCGTACGGCACTGGCTCTGGTGGGCTGGTGCAACTATGGGTGGAAGGAGGAAGCGTGTGGGAGAAGGAGGTGTTGAGCGAGCCGGAAAATCGGCTGGTCGTGTACTCCAAGACTTGTGAGTATATTTTTCTGGTCCAGCTAGCTCCGTCTTCTCTCTTCTGACTCGTGCGCTCTTCTCTCCGCACGGTGTTGCGTATTTTCCGCCTCTTTCCCAGACTGTCCCTTTTCCAAACGAGCCAAAGCTCTCCTGAAAGCCCTCGGAGTTCCGCACCGAGTGGTCGAAGTTGACATTCGAAGTGAGTCTCCATTTTCGTTCTTGCGATTCTACACCGCCTAAGGTACGCCAACTGACCTTGCACTCTGGCTGCATACCTTGTATTGTCTCTAGCTGACTCGGATCTTGTCAAGGAAGCCCTCAGCGCGTTCACCGGTCACTCCACATTTCCCAATGTCATTCTCGCTGGCGAGAGTTTGGGAGGCGCAGACGACCTCGATGCTCTGCACTCGAGTGGAAGGCTCGAGGAAATGCTTAAGGAGAAAGGTCTTCTCAAAACGTGATACGATGTCCCGGCCTTTGAGAGCCTTTGTCCATTTCTTCGTCGCCTTCTGTGTCTCTGCAGAATCAGCAAGGATTCGTCTTCTCTCGTCCCCTTCCTTTCACTCGCTCTAGACGGATGATCGACTTGCCCAATGGAAGTGTAGTATACCTCGACATTTTTGCATTTCCCTTTTCCCACTCTTAATGCACCACCCGTCACCCGAAAGACTTGAGGAAAGGAGTGCAAGAATGAAAGGAGGGGAATGGATCGACACGGTCGCGTCCGTGCGCGCACGGCGGGACCTTTCCGCAGCCGAGCGCCGGCGGCCGTGCCTGGCACCGCCCCGGACGGTTGAATTGTGGACTCCATATATTCTTGCAGTGCGAGAAGACCAGCACCCCCATTCCCACTCTCGCCTTTTTGCCCCCCTGAGACTCTTCACCGGCATCAGCAGCTAGCTAAAGTTCCTTCTCCCATGCCCCCCTTCCAGGACGACTACCGTCCACACATCACCAACCTCCGCGACGGCGAGGTAGTGTTCGACGTGCGTGCCTGTTTCCCGCGCATACTCACCCTCACTGGCTGACCGCAAATGATATGTGCGGGTTCCTCGTGCGACATTGCATCTGACGTCTGTAATTGCTCGCTCGCTTGCTCGCCCACTGGCCCGTTTCACTCTGCACAGCGCCTCGTGCTCGTGCATGGCACCGTCGGCCCAGTGGGCAGGTTCGTCGATGCTTCGATCCGAGTGGACGGCAGCGGCCAGTTCGCGCCGCAAATGTGGCAGGTAACGGATGGTGAGCTAGCGGAGGATGGTCGTTCTGTTGACGTATCGGGCTGGGCGTTGACCAAGTTGGTTGCTCGTCCTCCGCCCGCGCTCTCTCACAGGCTATTTCAAGGCCCTCGTCCCCCTCAGCCCCGGCCCTCAGACTCTTCGCTTCAGTTATGTCCTTTCTCCCTGTCCTATCCCGACGCCGTCCAACCTACCCTCCCTCGATCCTTCGTGGCCCTTTGCGACGCTCAACGTCACTTACACCCCTCGGCCGCACAGTTCACCTCTACATCTCGCCGTCCTCGTGGCCAAGGATAGCGAGCTGAAAGTCGATTGCCCGCCGGAAAGAAGAGGCATTGACGACGGCCTAGACGTGGTCCTTCGCAAGTTTGCGCTCCAGGCTTACATGTGGCAGGTGGGGCACACGTGGGAGAAGCCCGCTACGGGAAGGAGTGTATCGTCCTTTCCGTTCTCACTCGCTCTTTTTATCCTCCGTCCCTCGCCGACGGTTTCAATCCCCCTCTCTGCTTCCCAGGCATATACCGCCGAGCAGATGCGTCGACATGGGCTCGGTCGCCGCTCGTTCCGTTTCGACGAGGTCGACAACGCAGATATAGTTCAAGACATTGCTCAGCTGCCCAAGATCCATATTCTCAGGAGTCAAAGGACGATGAAAGAGATTAGAGAGAAGGATAACGCTCAGCAGTACCAGGGCGGTAAGTGGAGCGGTCTTTCGTCTTCTTGCTAGCAAGGGCTGTTTCTCGTTTCGCTCGTGTTAACCCATGAGCACTCGCCTTTACTTTTCTCCATTCTGTACGTCTGACCACATGGACACGAGCAGCCAAACGAGGCGCTGCAATGCTCGACTTCACGGTGGACGTTCTCGAATCTCCATCCTGCCCTCCCGAGATTTTACATGACAACGGTGCTCACGTAGCTTGCCTAACATTGGACACTCAATGGGACCCTCGCATTCGGCTTTTGCGCGGTCATGCGGCCGTAGGGTTTGGCGGTCCGGGACAAGGACTCAAGGTGGGCGTATGCGGGAGTCACTGGATCCATGCCGCTCCCCGCGGTCTGGAGGAGGTTACAATGAGGTTCCTGGACGAGGGGAGGACGGATGAGAGGTTTTGCGTGAACGATCTCGGCGAGGTGAGCTCCGTTGTGAAGAAATGTTGTCTGCTGTCGTTCTGATGAGAATGTGTCCTTGCTTCTTCGGCGTGTCGTCGAAAGTGTGGAACGAGTGAGTCGCTCCAAAAGCCATACTAGTTCCGGTCGCGTTTTACTTGCGCTCATTAGTTTCTCCACCTTTATGATATGCGGATTTGTAGATTGGGAGGTGAGATTTTGCACCCACCTCTTGCTCGTGGCTGATGAGACTGGACTGATTGAGTTCATATCGGACGCTGAAGACGCTGAACATCGGTTCTGGGTGAGTAGACGAGACGTGGCAGTGACATCCGAGGACGCAGTTGACTGATAAAGCCGTCTTTCCGCGCCGCGCCCCTGCTTCCCCATTAGCGCGTTTCTCCATGAGGTAAGGGGAGGCAGGGATAGAGAATAGGTGAACCGTGCTGGAAGCGTAGCTCATCTCTGCGGTCTTTGTCCGCAAGACCGGACATGCGTTCAACAATCCTCACCATCCATCCGGCATCATGGCCCGAGGTTAGTTCCTAGCGGCCGACGATGTGTCCAGACTCGCCGATTTTTTGGTCCTTACGCAAGCGCTCTTTTTAACGTCGACAGGCTACCAAGAGTGGAACCGCGCCTTCATGACGCGCGAAGGGCATTCCACTCGCACAGGTTCGCGTTTCAAGCGGCCGATCACGGACGACGACAGCGACCTGAATCACTGGCATCGGTTGGCTGCCATCCGTTTCCGGTTCCATCCTTCTTTCCGCCTGCCGTCCGACCCGCCGTTGCCCAGTCTCCGGGAGCCCCGATTCCAAGGCCCTCAAGGGTGGAAGACGTACTTGGACTCCTGGCCGTCGTGGCAGCCTGTCGACGAGGGCATCGTGCTCTCCTGCGCAGCCGGTATCGCCCTCGTGGAGGTCGAAGTGGATGACCAGTTCAAGAGCCACGTAGAGTGGCCATTTGTTGACCCTCAGTCGCAGCCAGCCCCGCCCACGAGCATCCTGATCACGCCACAGTACCTTTCGCAGCGCATCGGAAGGGACGCGATGAGCTGCAAGGTCACCATGAAAGCGCTCGCCACGAACCACAATGACGCGACTTTGCCGGATTTCAGAGGCGCGTCCGAGAGAATGCTTGTCCAGGGCGTCGAAGGCCCCGTCGTGAAAGGCGTTGCGTTTGGGCAGGAGTCGGAAAACCCGAGGTTGAGATGGATGGTGCCTCTGCCGAGCGCATTCGGTCGTGGACGAGGACCGAGATTGACGAGGGTAACGGTGTGTGAACGATGCGCTCCAAGTCCATCTCTGCTTCGCACAGACACGGAGACGATTTCGTTCTTTTCTTTCTCCGACGTTAGGTCCAGTCAGGCGCCTGCTTGGATGGTATCTCGTTCAAGTTCGCCGACGGCAGTCGCATAGTCGTCGGTTCTGATTCGGGAGGCTCGCCTCACCACTTTGATTTGCAAGCGGACGAGACGGTTGAGAAGCTCCACGTGCGCTCTGGCGCTTGGCTAGACGCGGTGCAGGTCGTCACTAGCAGTGGTCGGGTGAGCCCTATGTATGGGGGAACTGGAGGAGGGCTTCGGACCATCGGTGAGCGAGTTGTGCTCCTGGTCTCATGTCGTACTAACGCCTTCTCGAGACGACCGTGGTTGTCCTCGGATGCATTATGACCGACATCGTATCCCCACTTCCATCTCCTGTAGAGCCTCCTCCGGGGCACACTCTCGTGGGCCTGTACGGATCGAGCATGGACGGCGGCGGGGGCCGACTTGGCTGGACCGCCTCCCTCGGTGAGTGGAGCGTTCGTCGTCTCGCCAGCCGCATGTCCGAGGGTTGATCGCTGGCGTGGCCTGGCTTGCTGATGGCTGTCGTCGATCGTCCTCTCTTGGCCTCGGGTCGTTTCGCGTCGCGTAGGAGGACTTTATCAAAGATTATGATCCCCTAAGTACTTGCACGCTTGAAACCATAGACGCCGCCTTGTAACTCTTCCAATGGGGATGTAAACCTTCACGTGCTAGGCGTATCGCCTGGCAAAAAGGGTTATTATTCCTCAAGGCACAGTCCCATCGAAAGCTTGCACGACCGGCCGACACATCCTCCATCCCCTGGTGTGTGTAGCTCTCATGGTGTCCTTCAACCTTCCCGTGGTTCACGTGTACCCGGCTTCCATGACACTGGCACGTACTCTTCTGGCAGTGCCTGCAATGGAAAAAAAAAAAAAAAAAAGACAGTTGAGAACGATGTAAACAAAACAGGGCGACGAGAGGGTTAGCTATACGCACATTGTTTCTGTGCACGTTTCTTTCGTCGAAGGTTCCAAAATCTGGCTGCCTCTTCCAACCCACCGGGACGTCCTTCAGCTTCATGCTTATCGTTCATTTTTTTGCTTTGAAGTGCGCCTTGTCCTGAGCGGCTGCTTGGACCGGTTGAATGCCGTCCTAGAACCAAGCTTCTTCTCCATCCGCCCAGGTCGCGGCGAAGTGGCTTGTCGCTTGGAGAGAGGTCGTACATCGCATAGTGACAATCGTATACTTGACATGATTGGAATTGAGTCGCCTGCAGAACATAAAGCAACAAACATGAGCGGGGTGTGAGAGTCCCAGAGTGAATATGGTGCTGCGTATCGAGGGTCGAATCGATGCTGAGGAACGTCGAGGTCGGTGATACGACCGACTGAGCCGTGAGCTCACGCACGCGGACCAGATCGAAAACTAACACATCGAGCCTTCTCTGGAAGATCAAGGACGCCTAATCCATCAACAAGAAGAGTCTACTCGTCCGTAGGCCTAGGCCTGTGCATAGAAGAAGGAGCAAGTCGGCAAGCAAGTGCACAGTCGTAAACCAAGGCCACGGCACAAAGTCACGCTCACTTCTTCATCTCTTGCAGGACGAGCGCCTTTCGGGGAAGGAGGGAAGGGTCGTCCTCTGAGTCGTCCTTCCGCTCACGTTCACGTTTTAAGTGTGTGTGTGAGCGACATGAGACTGTCAGTGGGACGTGACACGGTCAAATAGATGGCCAGCACAATATGACATACCAATGAGTAGGAAGTAAGGCGATGGAACCATCATAGGAGACGAAGAGCGATAATAGAAGAAACACTTCAACGACCAGGGACTGGGCGACTCGCGACACAACTGCAAGAATTGATGTTTTACACTCTGCTATGAGCTCGTACATCTTAATATTGGAAGTTTACACCGTACCTGCGGCGTAAGGGAAAAGGGAAAAAAAAAAAAAAAAAAAAAAAAAAAAAGTCGGATGAGGCGACGGGAAGCATGATCGAGCTCTTGGTCGTTGACCGACGGGGGTTCCGTGCGACTATGGTAGGTCTACCAAGAGAGAGTCAGGAGCGCCATGGCTGAGAAGGTAGTCGGAAGACGACCATTTCAGCAGCCTGCTCTGGTAGGCGGAAGCCTAGCGCCGAGTACACCGCGCCTTCGTGTCGGCTTCTAATAACGTACCGGCTTCTAGAAGACCGGCATTGCTCATTCGCGCGCCGCATGAAGTCGCTTTCGAAGTGGAGGTGCGCTGCGCCTCTCCGAGTTGTTTTTTCTTTTCATCCTACTTTCATGGGGCGGCTCGGGAACGACCGGCCAGATGCCCTCAGCCACGGACCGCTTGGATTCGTTCGAGAACGGTCTGGCCGGACGAAACGAGGAGGCAAAACTGGAGACGGCGTCATGGATCGTGCGGCAGGAACAATTTACGAGCTCTTTCGTCCGTCGGCGGTACCCCTCGGGAGCTGGACGACGCCCCGACCACGGGGTGGCAAGCGGGCGCGTACGCAGGACCGACGGTGCCGGGAGTATCATCGGCCCCGCGTCTGCACCCTCTCTCGCGACTCGCAGGCTCGGCCTACGGAGACGAATCTCTGGGCGGGGGGGGGCATATCGTATTGGGCCCATCCTGGCGGCCCCCGCGCACGAGTACTCTGCAATTTGTTTGTCCGTCTGTCGTCCGTAGCGATCGGCGGCCGGTGCTTGGGGGCAAAGCAGCCTGAGACGTTTACGAGTGGCCTGCCTGCCTGGCCATTTGCGAAGGCCCGGCTGAGGACGGAGGGCGAGGTAGCCTGGCCCGCTGAGGCTCGATGACGAAGAAATGGCAGAACGACGAATGTATTCATTCGCTCGGATCTTCTGACCTCATTCATCCATCCCCGTCTTCGTCGGCCCTCGGCGGTTGTCTTGGACGATACGCCGACCGTCATCGTCATCGTCGGCCCTCGGCGTCTTGTCGTGGTCTGACCCCGATGGCCGGGGCCCGTTCCGCTTCCGTCGCTCTTCGTGGTCCTCCGCTGGGGCTCCGGTTAGGCGAGAAAAGGCAAGCAAGAGCGAGGATGGGACATCCTGGCTTACTGTGGGTTACTCCATGGACTACGTCGATGGCTTACTCCTTCTACTCCATTTTGCTAGCACGCTAGCAAGCCATCGGCCGCAATGACGCTGCGAACGCCCGCTCCCGTCGAATTGACTTACATCGCCGGTCGTAGCCGGTCATTCACCGTTCCTGGCCGGGACCCGTCGACGTCCATCCCTCACCTTTCGTCGTTTCCCCCCTTCATCTCTTTGCCAGTCATCGTCTTACTCGCCTCGTCGCCTCGCACGACAAAGGCGCGTATACTTAAGGGGGCCCCTCGCCTGCATCATCTTCTTCCACCCTCGTCGCCCCCTCCCTTCCCTCTTTCTCTCCTCGCCTCGTGTCTCCTTCGCCCCGGTCCCCCATCCCCTCCAAGAGTCCTTCTCCTCCATCCCTATCGCCGTCATAATGGCTGGCAAACTGTGGAAGCGGCTTTCGAGCCGGCAGCTTAACGCCGCCATCCAGATCTTTGCCCTGCTCGCGATCTTTTTCGAAGGCTACGATCAAGGTGTCATGGGTGGCGTGAACAGCGCGCCTGACTACATCAACGAGGTGCGCCGACGCTCCCGAGCTGCACTCCCGATTCTCGCTCTTCTCTGCCCCCGACCCACCGCGCTCGTGTCATAACACCTTTCTTTCTCCTTCTCCTCAATCCTCCATGCCGCAGGTCGGCATCGGCAGCAATGGCGTGGTCACAAAGCGCTTGCACCAAGGCGGCATCGTCGCCATCTACTACCTAGGATGTATTTTTGGCTCCTTCGGTGGCGGCTTCGTCGCCGACCGGATCGGGCGTGTCAAGGGTGTCATGATCGGCGCTATGCTTGCTACCATCGGTGGCGCCCTCCAATCGGCCACCCAGAGCTCCCAGATGATTCTCGTTGCGCGCGTCATCTCCGGCGTCGGCACCGGCGCTTTGACCTCCATCGTGCCCGTCTGGTGCTCCGAGGTCGCCAGCGCCGCCCATAGGGGCGCTTTCCTCGGTCTCGTCTTCATCGCCAACGTGAGTCTCGCGCCTGGCCCTGCGAGAGCGAGCAAACGCGAGCGGGCTGACTGACTCGAAATCCTCATCTCCCTCTTCGATGCCCTTCCCATCGTCAGTACCTTGGCATCTCAGTGGCATATTGGCTCTCCTTCGGTCTTTCCTTCGTCAATCACGGCTTGTCAGCCATCCGGTGGCGCTTCATTCTCGCCTTCCAGTGTATCCCCGCCCTCATTCTCGTCACCTGCATCGGACAGCTGCCCGATTCGCCCCGGTACTTGGCCCAAGCCGGGCGACACGACGAGGCGTGGGAGGTCCTCGAGCACGTCCGCGGCAACGGAGGCCCGGAGGTGCAGACCGAGTATGCGGAAATGCTGGAGGCGAGCAAGCACCAGAAAAAGTCGAACCCGCTCGAGGTGGTCGTCATCCTCGCCGGCCTTGCAAAGGGAGGCAAGCGGCTCGGCCGGAGGGGCTGGTTGAGCGTGTGGCTGCAGATCATGGGCTCCTGGACAGGCATCACCGCCGTCACCGTCTACTCCTCCGTCCTCTTCGCTCAAGCCGGCTTCTCCACCATCACCCAGGACGGCCTGTCCGGCGGCGTGAACAGCATCGGCATCATCGGCACCGTCATCTCCGCCTGGCTCGTCGACAGGTTCGGCAGACGCAAGTGCCTCATGTGGGGAGCCTTTGCCCTCGCCATCGTGAACCTCATTGCCGGCGGATTGTACGAGGCCTCGCGTCAACACCCTGAGAAGGCCAAGAGCATCGCTCCGGGCGCGACGCTTATGCTGTGAGCGAAACCGTAACCCCGCGGCCCTCCCGCGCGCGCGCGTTCGTTCGCTCACCGAGCGGTCTTTTTTCCTTCCGTTGTCCCTCTCTTTAGCTTCCTCTTCAACCTCGCCTACGCCGCCACGTGGGGCACCGTTGCCTTCCTCATCCCCACCGAGATCTTCCCCTCCGAGATGCGCGCTCAGGGCAACGGCTTCGGCATCCTCGGCTGGGCCATTGGCTGTGGTTGGACCACGCTCGTGAACCCGACCATTTTCGACTCGCTCCAGAACCGCACCTACTTCTTCTTTGGCGGCCTCAACGTGCTCTGGATCCCCATCGTCGTGAGCATCGCGCGGGATCATTTCTCTCTCCTTTCCTCCCGCACCCCCCACAATTTCTCATGCGATCGTCGTCATCGTCGCCGTCGTCGTTTCCTTTCCTTCTTTTTTCTCCACATCAGTACTGCTTCTATCCCGAGACGGCCAACCGCTCGCTCGAATCGATCGACGTCCTCTTCTCCACCGCCTCTCCCTTTGCCTGGTCCGCCGAGGAGGCCTACCGCGCTCACGGCGACATCCTCGCCGAGGCCGAGCGCGAGGGACGACGACCGACGATCGACAACACACCAACGGAGGTCCTCGAGCACGACTCCGTCGAGAAGGTGTAGGCCCGCTCGCGGACGCACCGCTGGCACCGTTTTGGCTCGGTTTCTGTCTACTGTACCTGTTTCCTTCCCAGCCACATGATACCCGCACCTTCCCCTTCCTCTCCCCTTTCGCCATCCTCCCCCGCTCCCGCTTTTCTCCGCCCCTCTACCCGGGCCCCCGTTCTCGCTCACGTTCGCGAATCGCTCCGCTCGCTCTCTCGCTCTTCCTGCTTTCTTGCTCGCCTCGTTTGACTCTCTCTCTGGGCCGCGCGCACGATGGGACGTGCTGGGGTGGGGGTGGGATCTAAAAAGCGCACGACCTTGGGGCCGCCCGTTCGCGTTCGCTCGTTCGTTCTCCAACGGGGGGCATCAACTTCAACTTGTACTAATAGCCACGCCACGAAGGAAAGGATTTCCTGGACCCGTCTTCTTCACGTATGTACCCCATTCGTCAAAGGGGGTGTGTGCGTCCTAAACTGTCGTCACATAATTGGAATTTGGTTGAGAAAGCGGTCCCCCCCGTGAGCTTCGGAGTCATTGATGGGCGTCCGAAAAAGGTTCTGCATGACTTTCAAGGTGTTCAAGACCCGAGTTCTTGCGCGCCTTCGGCAAGCTCGCCTGGCCCCGTTCCGTTCCCATGGACGTCGACGGCGAGTTGGGATTCCATCTACCGGAAGGCAGCCCCACGCAGGAACGTAGCGGCGAAGAGGACCTTTGCGTGATCCTCCACGACGTGGTCGGGGTGCACCGCGGTGGCGGTCGCTGTTCCAGCTGCTGGTTTCGCTCCACCTGCTGGTTCTCGGAGCTGAGACGCGCCAACTTGGCTCCGACAGTTGCTGGACTTGGGCGACCAGCGTGCGGAGATCCAGCGTGGAGATCAGAACCGACGGGACGGGTGGGCTGCTCTCTCATGGCTTCAAGAAAACCTGACCAAGGGTTATTATCAGGACGATCACAGTCCCCATTCGGCGCACCAATTTTATTTGTCAAGAAGAAGACGATCCAGCATGGACCAACAACCTCCTCCAGAAGATCCAGGAACAACTCCAGCGACTCGAAGAGGACAACCGGCATCTGCGAGAGCAGCTCAAGCAACATCAATCACCCACTGCCCATGGCGAGCTCCACCCTGCGTCTCAAGGATTACGCTCGTCAAATCGACAAGTTCGCGGGAGACCGGACCAAGCTCGCCGGGTTCCTCTATAAGGTCAAGCGAGCCTTCACGACCTTCCCGGGGAGTTTCCCTACGGATGAGGTCAAGATTAGCTGGACCATTCCCTTCCTGGCCGGACGTGCTGAGGAGTGGTATCGCGCCCTGGACGAGAGCACTCGCAGGCACAAGGAGGACGATGCCTCAAAGCTTGCTGGTCCTTTCAGCACCTGGGGCCGGTTCGAGGAGGCGCTTTGCGCCCACTTCCAGCCGGTCAACGAGCACCGGACGTTTATGGATCAGTGGAACGACCTGCGGCAGACCGGGTCTGTCGTCGACTACATCACCAAGTTTAGGTCACTCCAGGTTCACGTCCAGGCTCCCCCATCTCTCGCCATCGACCGGTTTGAGCGCGGTCTCAAGGACCACATTCGAAACACCCTCCTGCTGCTTCCCCCAGCGGAGGACCTTGACCGGTTGATGCAACTGGCCGATCAGATCGACCAGCGTCAGTTCCAGCGGAGTTAGTCGGCGACAGGCCCGGTCTGCCGCAGGTCGTTCCACTGATCCATGTACGTCCGGTGCTCATTGACCGGCTGGAAGTGGGCGCAAAGCGCCTCCTCGAACCGGTCCCAGGTGCTGAAAGGACCAGCAAGCTTTGAGGCATCGTCCTCCTTGGGCCTGGGAGTGCTCTCGTCCAGGGCGCACACGTCCGGCCAGGAAGGGAATGGTCCAGCTGATCTTGACCTCATCCGTAGGGAAACTTGAAGGCTCGCTTGACCTTATAGAGGAACCCGGCGAGCTTGGTCCGGTCTCCCGCGAACTTGTCGATTTGACGAGCGTAATCCTTGAGGCGCAGGGTGAAGCCCGCCATGGAAGTGGGGGATTGATGTTGCTGGAGCTGATCTCGCAGATGCTGGTTGTCCTCTTCGAGCCGCTGGAGCTGTTCTTGGATCTTCTGAAGGAGGTTGTTGTCCATGCTGGATGATCGCCGAAGTTGGATTCTTGAAGAGGATGGTGTGCTGGGGAGGCGCAGCGATGAGAGATAGAGATCGACTGCGGCGCTTGAAAATGGTCACGTGGATACGAATGGCGGGCAGCCGTCGTCGTCGCTTCCGAGCGGCGCAGGTTTGTTCCGGACGCGGGTCAGCGGTGAGCCAGCGAACGACAAACGACGAACGACGACGACGGCGACGGCGGCGACCAGCTCGACCACCTTTTTTTTTGTGCCTCTTGCCTCTTGGCACTCCCTTCCGCTTCTCGCTCGCGTCCTTTGTTTGTCTTTCGCCTCCCTTCCTGCTTCTTCGTCATCCCAGGCTCGACGCCGAACCACGGCCGGCAGGTATGTCGGCACCTTCTACCTGAGCCAGCTGCGCCTATCTACCCTACCGTCTCCCACCCCGCTCTCCCGGCACTGCGCGCACGGCCTACATTCAGGTTTCACCACCTTACCCTTCGTTCACATAACCCCTTCCTCTCCCCACTTTCCACACCGGCCTATGGACGGCCACCAAGTTGCCATGGACGGGGAAGGTGCCTATCCTTCGTCGCACCCGCCCCCTTTTCATGACGCGTCAGCCAGCGCATCCGCGGCCGCGGAGCCGGCAGACGGCGTCACACAACCGGCCACTGCGCTCTCTCGCGCCAATTCCCGGTCGCAGGCTATTGCCAAGTTGCGCAGGGCGGCCTCCCAGCGTGAGCTGCGAAGGGAGAACAGCGCGAGGAGCCGGAGCGGCTCTGTCAGTCGCGCCGCCAGTCGGGCTCAGACGCCGGACGCGAACGGAGGAGGCACTGATGCGCCCGGCTATCAGGATTGGGATGAAGCTGCGTCTGCCGCCCAGCAGTCGAGCTTCCTTCAGCTCTCTGGAGCCACCACTCCAAGCGACCCTGGAGCCCCTTCGCCCATCCCAGGCGGCCTGGGGTCTCCGGGAACGCCCTTCCCTCCAGGGAGAGTGTCTCCGTATCCCGTCTCGCGGTCGCCTCTTCCGTCTCTCGAAGCGCTTCAAGCTCAGTTCCAAGCGAAGCAAGCTAGCGCCGGCCTCGGACGCTCCAACTCCACGTCCGCCGCCAATCAGGCCGCCCGAGCGTACGCGCTTGAGAAGCTTATGGGTGGGAGCGCGGCTGCCGAGTTTGAAGAGGCCATCACCAGGGGCGAGATGCCTCCCCCGCTGACGGCACCTTTCCCTGGTATCGGAGGTTTCGGAGCAACCACGCTTGGGCGGAGCCACACCATTTCCGGAGCTTTTGGCGGGGCAGTCTCCTCTCGTGGCAGGCGGAGAGGCTTTACTCTAGGCGGCGAGGACTCTATGGCTGCGGCAGAGCTGGGGGACAAACAAGCGGCCAGCCCCGACGAGGCTGCTCAGGAGGTGTCGACCGACCCTCGAACCGTCGCGAGGTCGGCCATGATTCGCAAGCTCTCCGGCCGAGGCCGAGGTGCCGGTGGCGCTCGGCAAGGTCAGGCCGTCGACGCTGACAGACAGGAAGACACTGGCGGCGAGCGTTCCGAAGACGCGCTCTCGCCTTCGCTCGGCGACGATGCGAACTACCATCAGGAGGCCTCGACCTCGCAGAGGTCGCAACTCCCTGCCATCGCTACGTCAGGCTTCGCCTCTTCGTCATTCTCAACCTCTCGCCTCCGTAGACGATCCTCCACCTCTTCCATCCCCAACTCTGCGTCTTCATATCAGTCCTCTTCTCCACACCACGCTGCAACCGGTAGTCTCTCAGCCACGTCCAACGGCTCTCGGCGACACACGATGGAGAGGGATCGGGACAGTGCGATGGCGCGCCTCGTGGGCGAAGATAATTTCGAGTACGAGAAGCTGCTTCGCGAGAGGGAAAGGGACGCGGGAGCTGCTTGGTCAGGTGTCGGGACGGGAAGTCCCGGAAGTAGCTCTGCGACGAGCTCGGCGTACCCGAGTCACTCGTCCCGAGGGAAGGTCACGAAGGAAGGTCGGGCAAGGCGGTCCCGCTCACCCCATAGCTCGGATGATCGATCTGACGGTAGGCCGACGTACACGGCCGGAGAGCACTGGGAAGCTCAGCTTGAGAGGAGACGACTGCAGCATGCGGAGGAATCGAGCTCGAGTCCTGAGTCCCGCTTCCGACCTCTGCCAAGGCAGTCCTCTCATGCGCAAGGACGAAGGCGCGGGGAGGACGAGGAAGAGGGTGACACAGAGAGCAGCGCGAGGTCAAGTCTCCTTAGCGACGAGCCGGAGCAGAGTGGCCGTGTGACGCAGTACGAAAGCGAGCAAGTTCGAAGATGGCCGACAGGCTTAGGTGAGTGGTTGTTGAATTTTTTTTCCTGGACATGGCGACTTGCAGCACAAGGCGATGGATCTGATCACCCTCTGCGAACGGAACGATGGCAGGCATCGAAACTCACTTGCGACAGCCGTCCGGCGCCTCCACTATCTGCGACGTTCCCGCTGTCAACGTGGACGTTTCGCCCGCAACTCATGTTGGCGACGCACAAGGCCATGACGAGCAAGCGACTCCTGTCGTCAACCCCTCCCCGCAATTGTCTCCCTCCAATCTGTCTCCCCAATCGGCCTCCTTTTCCGCGAAGAATGCGGCCAGCGCTCGTATTCACGAGCTTCTCGGTTCCGACTTCATCGCCGAGTTCGGACCCATGGACCCCTCCGCTCCCTCGTCCAGGCGCGCGAGCATCATGTCTCGTCGATCTGTCGGCGCCAGCACCGTCGGAGGAGGAGCCACGAGCGACGCCGAAAGCCTGTCGGATTGGGACGTGGCTGGAAGCGATAACGAAGGCGGGGAGGAGTTGGATGAGGGATATCTCGCCAAGGTCGACAAGATCGCGGGCAAACTGCATCGGCTCGCCCGCCAGAGAAGATTGTCGCCGCCTAACGGATCGGCAAAGGTTAAGGATCGAGCGAAGAGCCGGGAGGGCGAGGCACCTCCGCCGATGCCTGAACCGCGGGATGCCAGGATCTCTCCGCGTGCGCCTGCAACCCCAGAGTTCGCATCGACGCCCTCCGGAAGCGGAAAGGCGCGTCAAGTGGAGTCACCACGGGTCCATGCTCCCCCCGTTTTGGGCTACAAGGTTGAGGAGACGGAGGAGCCATGGAATGCATCGATCGAGCGTGAGCTTCCGGCGCATGAGGAGACTCTAGTTCTCGCGGCTCCTCCTGCTGGCAACGCTGGACACCGTCGGCAGCATACTCTGAGCGACGTTTTCCCACCCTTAGCACCGGAACCTCACCTGCCGCCAGCGACGGCCAACGAACTGGTCACCATGTACTCCAATGGCAAACTCATGCCGTTCCCGGGCCTTTTCAAGCCGATGGAACAGCAAGGCTTGCCTACGAGTGCAGCGGTCGCACAGGTCGGAACAAGCGCAACGGCAGACAGGACGGACCGGCCAGAAAGCCACCCAAATAAGTCGTCGGCTTCCACCAGGCGACCCTCGGTGTTCGCGCACTTGCTGAAACGGAAGGACTCGCAGGTGGACCGAAAGTCACCGGTACCGTCGCCTCGCGTGGCCGACCCGAACGCTCATTCTGGCGAAGGGGACCCGAGAGGGGGCGTCCGACTCAGCAACAAGCTGTTCGCGGCGTCCCTGTCGAGGACAAACTCACACGGCACCATGGGCGCCTCCACCGACACGAGCCTCTCCAGCCGTCATCTCACCGACGATACCGCTCAGCGGCTGTCTCGCAACTCATCCTTCTCGGGCCTCTCTCGGATGAGCTCGTCCAGGTCGGCTCAGTCGGTCAGCGAGTCGGTCGGGAGCACGTCCGCTCAGACGCCGCTGGAGAACGAGCACGCGTTCACGCCGGCGACGGCTCAGATCTTGCAGCGATTCGACTCCGCCGTCGGACAGCAGCTGCTCCCGGGAGGCGCGAAAAGGGCGAGCATGGCCTCCGCGGTAGAGGGCTTGCCGGGCTTGGGCGGGTTGAGTGATCCGCCGCGGCGTCTGCTCTTCCACTCGGCCGTGGTGCAGGTCGTCAATGCGAACACGATCAAGGACCGCTACCTTTTCTTGTTCAATGACATCCTCGTCATCGCCAAGCCGTTGTGGGATGACGGTGAAGGCGCGTCCCAGGAAGTGGAGCCGGCGCCTCCGACGCTCGGCGGGCGCTTCCTCGTGAAGAGCGTGGTGGAGCTGCATCAATTGCGACTCAGCGTGCCGAAAGACGATGACCCTAGCCCCATCAAAAAGGAACACCCCATCACCACCGCGTTCATCCAAGAATTCGAGGTCGATCCCGGTCAGGCGATCGGTTCCATCATCGATAAGGCCGGCCTGCCCAACGATCCCGTCATGATCGCTCGGTTGTTCTTCCAGACACCAGAGCTGCACCGTGGGCAGCTCGTAAATTATTTGGTTGCCCCTGGCAACGAGGCGCTTTTGGCCGCCTATCTTGGCCGATTCCGTTTCATCAGCGTGTCAATCCTGGACGCCCTACGGAGCTTCCTCTTGACCATCCGGTTCCCTACTGCTCTCCCGCCGTTCGAGAAGCTGCTCAAGGCCTTCGTCTCGAGGTGGTACGATGCCAACGCTCCGCTTCTACCGCGGTCCTTTACGCTAGACCTCACCGAGCGTCTCGTTTGGGCTATGATGGAGCTGAACGATTTCCTGCACTCGAACATCGAGGACAGCGCCAGCATGGTCACCTTTGGCCTGCCAAACCCTCACATCTCGTCAGACGATTTCGTCATCGCTTCCCGCGGAAGAGATCCCGAGGGTGCGGTGCGAGATGACCAGCTCGCCGATATGTACGCGAGCATTCGCAGAGATCCGTTGGCGCAAGCGCCGCCTCCCAACGCGACGAACAGACTCTTGCAGGCCGTCATCGAACCACCATTGCCGAACAAGCTCACGTACGGCATGCCGCAGAGTTTCACCATCTCCCTGCCGCGGCCCGTCAATCTCATCGTCAAGCTGGTAGGATACGGTGTCACCTTCGAGCCACGAATCCTAGATTTTTCGCAGGACGAACGACAGACGTTCCAAATGTTCAGCACTAACCTTGGGCCGCGGTCGGTGCTGTTCGTCCGAATCGGTGCGCACTCGCCTGCCATTGCTGGCATCCCGACCATCAAGACGTTCACCGTCGAGCGCGCTTTCATGCGCTATTCGTTCAACCTCGCGTTCACCAACCACCTGGGCAGCAAGCGCAAATACATGTTCAGCCTGGACAGCGCGCAGTCACGCAAACAGTGGGTACAAGCGCTGAAGGACCGGATAGAGCGCGAGATCGAAACCCGTAAGCAGCAAGCGGATCCCGCCTCCGTGACGAACGGTGTCTCGTTGAAGGCGCGCAGGGCAGCAGAGGCAATAGCACTTCAAGTGCTCCGGGATGCTTTGATCGCCCCAGAGGAGCAGCCGTCAGTAGGCCTATCGAAAGACCGTCGCCCCGCACCACGACGACCTGGCCAAAGTCCGGCGACAGCGTCGGGAGACAAAGACTCCCGTTCCGCTGCTCTAGCTCGTGGTCCATCCGTCAGCCGACGGTACTACGCCAGCACTGGGGCGGGTAGGCTGGAGAAGGACCTCATGCACCAGGGACACGACCCCATATCTGCCCAGCCCAGCTCTGGCAAGAACTATTCCAGTCGGCCCTCTATCGCCTACCCGGAGCCGCCTCCTCAACCGAGCACGGCCGCGGGCCCCACGGTCGGCCAGGACATCGTGGTGACGTGCCAGCAGAACAGCTTGCTGCCTTTGGTCCTACAGTTCCTCCAAACAGGCTTGGACCCTGACAAATTGGTCGAGGGGATGGCAGCCACAACAGCCCCATCCCAGGCTGCTGTCGGACCCGGACCCGCTCCTGCGGCAGAGACCGCCAAACGGACGATGGCCGGTAACTTCATTTAATCCAGACTCGGACCCTTCTTGCGCTCTTGCACATCCTTGCCCTCTTCTCGTTCGTCTGTTATCCTTCCCGTTTCCGCCCTTACACGTCTACATCTCGCATCCGGCCTTCGGATCCTCAAAATTTCTTCCTGCTAGCCTGCAATCACTTTTCCTCGGTCTCTTGTCTCCCTCTAGTTGGAACACTCGTCCCGGACTCTCGCGCGCGTTCTTACTCTAGCCTGGGGTGGCGGTCTTTACAGACGGATAGTAAGACGGACGAGCACGGTGCCCGCATGTACAATGAATCTCGCTATACCAGGGGTGAGGATGTACGAGAAGAAATCGAGATTCTCTTGGACAGCGCACCTTATGTGCGGAGAGAGCCTATGAAAATGTCCATGTCCACTCGAGCACTTTGTTCGGAAGGAAGAAAGTCTGGGAAGGACGAGACTGCACGTTCTACGTACACCATTTGTCCCACGTTCATTCCATGTCTGAACGCTTACAGAACGTCCTCACTCGGCCTTCACGACCGGCTTACCCTGTCGAGAACGCGGGGCGTTTCTGACTTGGGTTTTCCTACCTTTGATGATGGCGGCGCCTAACGCGCCTTGAGGTACGTCCAGGCCGAGCCAGGGCGCGGCGAGACGGAGGACGAACTCGAGGCACAGGGTGAGCAAGTTGACGACGGCGTAGAAGGCCATTGGGATGACCTGGAGATCATCAGGCCAAGGACAAACGAAGAGAGATTGAGCGGGCAAGCGCGCAACGACGGCAGGTCCACGACAGCCCATCGCTACCGATGAACGAAGCGAAGGAATCAAGAAGAGAAGGAAAAAAAAAGCCGATCACTAACCCCCATCATCAAGTTGCCGGTTACTCCACGCCTGACTATGGTCTCGTACAGCTCCGTCTTCGTGGTCTCGACGGCAGATGGCGTGCGCCAAGGTCCGAGGAGACGGTAGAAGGGAGTAAAGGCCGCTCCGAAGCTTGCGGGGTAGACCAGAGAGAACCAAGGAGGAGGAAGTGGAGCATATGTGACTATCAGAGACTGCTCCGCTGAGATTGAGAATGACGCCGGTGAAGCATTGATATCTCACCAGAAGACATAGAGCACCTTGAAGCCGTACGCCCACCAAAGCTCGAAGAGGCCAGGCTCGGAACCCATGTCTCTGGCCAGCGTCGAAACATCTAGAGAACGGCCGAGTCCGTCCGAATGAGTAACGGTAGCGAGGAGCGAGTCGGGCGAAAGACGGGCCGAAAGAGGTAAACCGGTGTTGAATAAGACTTACAGGTTGAGTAGTCAACAGCGTACTGAGCGATACGATTTCGTTCGCAGTTCCGTAAGAGTCAGTCGACGGCGCCACATCTTCAAGAAGGTTTAAGGTGCTTTGGACGCCGACCCACCTTGATCCTCGCATCATCGTTTACGAGCAAGTGATAGTAAGGCTCGGATACCGGCTTGGGGATTTTCTTGTGGATCGTGAGGACCCAGAACTGGGCTGGAATGACGGAAGAGCGCGCGCTATAGATTGGCGACGCTGAACAGGTACGGTAGTGGTAGTGAAAGTTAAGGGCTAGGTGCGCTCACCTTGCATCTCCGCAATCGGGGGGATGGCTCCTGTAATGGCGACAGCGTCGAGCAGAACGAATGAGTGATGTAATAGGACGTACGATAGAACAGCACTGCTGTCCCATAATCCTCACGACTCACCGACGCCAGGCCTAACGAACCCAATGAACGCGACGCTCTCGTCCCCGCTCTTGTATACGTCCCTCACGTCCGCCTCCCTGGGCACGGGATATTCCCCCTCTGTAAATATATCCCACTCCTGAGTGTAACCGGTAGCGAAAACGACAACCTCGGGCCTGATATCTCTTCCCATCATCGCCTTGGCCTCCTTCCTTCCCGAGTTTTGGAACACGACCTTGCCGGAGGGAAGGATGTGGTCAGGGAAGGGCGCCATATCGATGCCTGGTTCGTCTGGGGAGTAGTCCGGAGGGTCGAGGTACCGCGCGAAGGCTTCGAAGATAGCAGGGCGGGATTTGTATGGGCGATTGAGGTATGGCATCGCTTTGGCTGACTCTGGTACGGGTCAGAGGCGAAACCAAACGTCACCACTGACACGTCTGCAACGACATCCTTACAGGTACGATTGACCCACTGTTGAGAAAGACATAAGCCCTGCCTAGCCGCTCAGGGGGCAACTCTCCGACCCATTGATTGCTGTGAGAGTGTACGTCGAAAACCATCATCAATAAGAGCTTGGAATTTCCTGCAGACCACACCAATGCACGTACCATCCCGCTTGCGTCCCCGTCAGCACCCAGAGCAATCTCTTGATGACAAAGTCGCTTACAAACCTGTGGCAAAGAAAAACGACAAGACCAGTCATACATGTGCCTCCTCATAGGGTAGGCAGCCAAATGAGCAGTGCAACAGCGCCACGTACCACCGTAAATGGCTCTGGCCAACCCAAGGATGCACCTTGGTTGTCTCGAAGAGGTTGGTGATGAGGCCGTCAATGGGCAGGTGACCATCAAACTTGACGCCCAAGACTTGGAAGTCGCTCAGTACTGCTGGGAAAGAGAGGAAGCTGGCGCGGATGAAGGAGCGCGGTTGTGTTGTTAAGCTTCGCTCTCGGGCAAAGGTTGCCACCTGATTCGTCCCCGAAACATTCGCCTACCCTTGCCTAGTGCACAGTACTATCGACTTTGCTGGAGCTTTGACAGCTTCGTATCCGACGTCCATACCCGTCTCGCCGGTGCCAAGGATGAGCACCCTCCTTCCCTTCAGCTGATCCCTGCTCTTGTACTCTGCGCTATGAAAAGCGACACTCTTGCTCCCGTCCTCGTTGCCTTCACTGGTGTTGTTGTGGATATGCTCAATGCCAGGAACGTCAGGGATGGAAGGTACCACGTGCAGACCCGTGCAAATGGCAAGATGGGAAACGTGAATGGTAGTTCCCGTCAATCCCTCGATCGGCCGGCCTCCCTTGGTGGGTACGTAGGTGAGAAAATGTCCCCCTCCCTCCAGATCCGTGCCTCGGCGGACCTTGGTGACCCGCGTAGACAAGTGAATATGAGGACGGAGAGAGAAACGGTCGGCATAGTCCTCAAGGTATTGGACGTATTCTGGAAGAGATAGATGGTCGTGGTGGGACAGCGGAAGGCGAAAGTCGGAGAAAGCGGTCAACTGCTTGGAGGAGACGAGGGTCGCATTCTGGCGATGGGAACGAATCGTAAGATGGATAAGTACGTGAAAGCCAATTCAGACGTGATAAGGAAAAAAAA
>JAMDHV010000176.1:0-32661 GCA_029717575.1 Peribolospora kevripleyi
GGTGCGAGTTCATCATCAGTCCCAGATGGACCGTCTCCTGAAGGACTGCGTTCCATTGCCGGTGTCGGGACGTCGCCGCCCGGTCGGTCCCTAGCAGATGCTTCGGCCATGTCCTCCTTGCGTCCGAACGTCAGTCTCCGCTGCCCTTTCTCCAGCACGACCCTCTCCTTCCCAGCGTGGCCTTCGAGTTTTTGAACTTGAATGCCGATTCCACGGAGCTCCTTCGGATCGAGCCTCAACTCTTGCATCACCGCCCAGGCGGTTTCAAAGATCGTGTCCGCGTCGTCCACCGCCCCTCCAGAGGCAACCCCTCGCCGCGCTAGCGACGTCGATCGGTTGTGGATCTCGCACCAGCCGTGTCCCATGAATTTGGGCGCCTCAATCGGAGCGTCCGGATGTCGCGCCATGATCTTGAGAGCGAGCGAACGTCCTCGAAGAGATACGGCACGCAGTCGGCTGGAGACTTCAGCGGCGAGGCCGCGAAAGAAACGCTATAGGGCAAGAGTCAAGTCAAAATCGGCAGAGACCCCAAGTCCGTGAGCCGGTGCAACGTGTTGTGAACGCCTTAGGGACGAAACCATCCACTCTTGCTCACCTCGACCTGGTCGACGGTTTCGAATCGAATGCCGTAGTTCACCTCCGCGCTAACGCTCTTCCGACTCTTGTAAGTCTCCACCTGCCTATCGTCGATGCCCCTGAGAGCGTTCCACATCGTCTCGCCGACCCTGGGTCCAAGCAGCTGAACCAGCTTGTCTTTGCTGGCTAGCCGCGTCAGTTCGCCCACGTTCGTCGTGCCAAACCGTTCCTCCATCTTGGCCGCCGTCGACCAGCCAACGCCGTGGAGATCGGAGACGTCCAGCGGGGCTAGAAAGTCGGCCACCTCGCCAGGGACGAGGTGATATGACCCGGCGGGTTTGGCGCGCCGCGTGGCGAGGCGGGCGAGCAGGACGTTGGACGAGATGCCGATGCTGACCTCGCACCGAGTCTTGTTCCGGATCTCAGAGCGAATGTGCTCCGCAAGCTCGCGCGGCCAATCCTCCTCCGCCGCGGGCTTGTTCGGGTCTTGCATCTCGGAGGGGACAGCACCGGGCGCATGCGCACTCTGAGATTCCTCTCGAAACCGCCTGACGCGGTCACCCACTTCCATCAGCGCCTCATCCACACTGACCGCTTGGAGACGATCGGCGTAAGGTAGGAGGGTGGTGTAGAACTCGAGAGAGATTTTCTGATAGAGAGGGAAATCGTATGGCAGGGTGATAAGAGAGGGACAGAGCTCGAGAGCAGCTCCGAGGCTGTCAGTGGGAAGAACGAAACGATGGAGTCAGATTCAGAGAGGCGACCTTGAGCGATGAACCGCTCTGACCCGGAGACGTCTCTCACCTCTGCCCGTTCTTCACGCCAAAAGCCCTGGCAACGTAGTTGCAGCTCGCGATCTCGCTCGTCGACGGTTGTCCGACGGCGCGGCGGGCGTCCACGTCCACGGGTCGCTCCTGCTTGTCGTCCCGCTCCTCACACGCCATCGCCTTGCCTTTGCCCTTTGCCGAATCAGTCCCTGCTCCCCTGCCGGAGCCGTGACAGACGGCGACGGGCTTGTCTCGCAGCTCTGGGCGGTCACGGAGGACAGCTGAAACGAAGAACGAGTCAAACTGTGCGTGATGGAACGAAGAAAATGAGCGAATGAGCGATGTCGGGAAGCCTTCTGCGTTCCACTCACGTCCACATGCATGACCACTCTCTCCTTGTTTCGAGGAACGGCCGACCCAGCCTTACGTCCCACGGCGGCCGTCCGTTCCAGCTCCCTCTCCTCCGCCAGTCTCTTCTCCTCCTGAGCCCTACCGATCCATTCCCTGAGCTCCGCCTTCCAGGTGCTCAGGTGATGGAGTCTGGATTTCTCAAAGAACCCTTTGAGAAACGCGTCCCCGCTGGCTGCCGTATGAGCCTCGCGCCAGTTCGGGTCCGCCACGAGCTTGGCCGCTAGCGCGTTTGAGGAGAAGCGAGTATACGGGACGCTGGGATGGTTCGGGTGAGGGCGATTGCCCGGTGCTCCTGGTAACTGTGGAAGAGCGGTTCTTTCCTCCGGGGACGGGGACGTCGAATGTCGCGGCTCATGAGGTGTTCGAGAGTATGGGAGGGACTCGGCGTCGTGGCTGTTTGCCGCCCTCGAAGGTTGCAACAAGGAAGTTTTGACTGAAGTGGGCGCGCCGGGATGGTCTTGATCGACGTCCATCCCGTCCGCCACGCCCATGTCCGGATCGTCCAGTCCTTGCTCAGAAGCGGGTGAGGCGGGGACGTCCTCCGCAAAGCGTTCAGGCGTCTGTGGCCCGTTGCCTGCGCCAGGTCGTCGACCAGCTGCCATCCTTGCCCAAGGGCTCGGTTTGCCCATCGCCAATGCTTCCATTCTGGATTTGCTGGGGCTCGTCGTCGCCTTGTTCGACCTTTGTGTGTCTTCCGCATTAGAGCCTCGGGGCGAGGTCGACTTGGATGGAGACGAGGGCAACGGAGCTGGAGCTTGAGGAAACCGATTAGAGGCACCAGAAGCAGCCGAACCGATAAATCTGTCCAATCTGCGCTGCAAAGATGGATGGCCGAGAGGAGAGTCGTCGGCCGTCTGGCGGAAGGCAGCGAAGGCGGGCGCGTCATCGACAATCGCCTCAAGGGTCTTGCTGGAAGTAGACGCCTCCGGAGCGCCGTCGGCATCCCGCCAGCTAAGCCCTCCGTTGCCAGCTCCTCGCCCAGTGCCGTCGGCGCGAAGGCGGTGATCCTCCCAACTCTCCAATCGGCCCTTTTTGATGCTGTCCAGGATCCAGGACGGAGTGACGACTTTGTATTTGGCGAACTCGATGCGCTTCGCCGGTGTCACTGAGCGAGAGCGAGCATGCGATTAAGAAGAAGCGCGCGATTAAGAAGAAGCGCGCGAAGGGCGAGTGACGTGAACGTTGAACTCACAGTTTTGGGCGACGATATGCGTGATGAGAGACTTGCGGTCCAGATACGCCTGGAAGACACCTCCATGTTGCACGATGAAGCGACGGAGGACTTGAAAGGAAGGCGAGGTATAGCCATTGACCTGGAAGGGGAAAGGACGTCGAGATGACGTAGATGGGAGCGGTCATGGATGGGCATGTCGCAAAAAAAGGGGAAGAAGTCCGTGAAGAGGCTCACAAAAGCACGACGGACTCACATATACGCTGACGCCCTTGAAGATATCCGACACCTTGCCTCCCCCGTCCTCGTTGATGGCGTCCTCCTGCACGTGCAACTTCCTGCGCTTGTTCCGCACAAACTCCCGAAACCCACCAAACCCGATGGGTCTGTAGGCCGGATCGAGCATGTAAGCTGACTTGTCGTCGGCAAAGGAGGACGAAAGCGAGACGGAGACGGAGGCGGAGGCACGATGAGCGTCCGAGTCGTCGGGAGGGCCCACCGGCGACTTTGTCTCGAAGGGAGGACCTGGACGTGTTGGACTCGATTCAGAGCCAACTTGAGATCGGCTAAAAGCGCTCCCGAGAGCAGTGAGCGGACGGGGGGAGCCTTTCTCAGGCGTCTTCGTGGGCGACGTTCGGGGAGGTGGAAGCGGCAAGGGAAGAGTCGAGAGAGTCCGGCGGTCCGGGGAACGTCGAGGGGGCGTCGCTGGGGCAGAAGTGGGTCGCGAAGGAAGATCTCCAGAGTCGCCCACCCCATCGTTCTCGTCCATCCATCCGTCGGCCTTCCTCTTCTTCCCCCCCGCCGCCGTCGCCGCCTCATCGGGGCGCGGAGGCTCGGCGACCTCGTTTGAGCTATGGTCCGGACATACATTCGGCGGAGTGAGCTGAGCGCTGGCAAGAGCCTCTAAGAAAGAGGGGTCGTCCGACCCAAACGAGCCCAAGGACGAGGTCTGAGATGCTGACAATGGACGTGCGCTCCCGTCCCGCTGCCCTGCGACCATCAATCATCAATCGAGTGGTGGTGGGGGGAGGAAGAGCCTGCTGGTAGATGTGATCGGCGCCAGGCGGCGACGCGGCTCTTTGCGCGGCGTGACCAGTTGCCATCCCGTGTCACGTGCTGAGGGGGGAGAGGGAGGACGACGGTACGGACGGTCATCGCGTCGTCACACGATCCTCGTTCCCCTATCTTTCTTTCTTCTTGCTATCTATGCATAAAAAGGGTTACAAGCGCACACCATTCCGCGCACCAAAAAGCTCGCAGCGCTACCGAGGCTGAGCCCGATGGTAAGCCAGAAGGCGAGGACGGTGGCTGCCATGCCTACTTCGTCTTCCCTCAACCCGTCCCCGTCCTCGTCCCGCTCTGTGGTGGCTGACTCTAGCTCGTTGAGTCTTGCGGTGGCGCTCGCTGATGGGCTAGGGCGTGGTCCGGTCATCCTGGAAAGAAGTGCGTGGGTGAGGAAAGGAGGTTCGCCTGACGGCACATCGAAAGGCGAGAGAGAGGGGCGACTCACATGATGCAAGTGCTGACCAGGCCGTTAGTGAGGCCAAAGGCCACCAAGAGGACCCAATAGCCCCCATCGCCAATCCAAGCAGCCCGCAATCCGTCCGCCTGGCCAACAACGTTGCAAAGCGCGAACAGCGGAACGAAGAACGTGCGCAACAAGGCAAACACTATGAGGGTCCTGCGATTGGAGATGAAGAAAAGGGAGTAGGACGGGAGAGAGCGTCCGATAAAGTCGGAGAGGTTGAAGAGGAGGAAATGGAAGGAGATGAAGATGGGAGGAGACCGTAGCCCGGTTTTGGTGTGGTGGGTCGAGTGGATGGAGGCGGTCAAACTGCACGGGGGATGTACCAGTCAGTTGGAAGGCGGCGCGAAAAGACGTGAACCAGTCCGACGCCGGTGCCCTACTCACGCAGGGAACACGCTCAGGGTGACAATGAATACATAAGCGATAGCGAAACCGAGAGGGAGGACCTTTCTGTTGACGTTGATGATCTTTACCCACGCGTCGTCCATTGCGTTGACGGACGGCTCGGCAGCGGGTCGCGTGTCGACGGTCGAATCGGGAGATACGCTCACATGGCCGTTGTCAGGACGAGACGTAGGAGCAATAGCGACACGGTCGCCGGCGAGCTTTGGGCGCGCGATCCTGAGCACCTCGTCGTAGGTGCCACGGGCGATGAGCACGACGTGACTGGCGAGGGCGAGGAGCATGAACAAGGTCGAGACGAGGAAGAACGTAAACGCGCTCTTGCCTTGGGCATCCGCATCCTTGGGCACGGTTCGCCCCGCGCCGGCGGCGGACAGCAACTGGAGGAGCGATACAAGGACGCCGACGGCTCCTTGTCCGGCGAGCATGAGCTGCATGATCGAAGGACCGAACATGGACGCAAAGGCCACCACCGCGTTCTCTGTATCGAGGTGGACGGGAGCGGAAGGGAATGAGCGTGTGAAGCAAAGGTTGGGGAGCGGTCGGAGGGCGAGGGGCTCACGCAGGTAGCTTCCACCGGCAGAGAGGACGACGGCAGCGGCAAGGATGGCGTAGAAGTATGCGTTGGACGGTGCGACGTCGTGGTCCGGGCCGAGGAGGGGCGCTGAAGGTGTGGTCCATGATGTGGAGAAGGTGACCAAGGTCAAGGTGGCGAGGATGGCCAATATGGAGAGTGTCATCCGCTTCGCTGGGTCGATCTGGAAAGGTAGGCAAGGCCATGTTCGATCAGCGCTTCCTTCGTCGTCCCATCGTATCAGCTCGATAATCACCTGAGCGAGCGTCGCAGTGGCATGCCCCACGAAGCCAAGATTGCTAGCGGTGAAGACGATGAGGAGCCATGATCCAAAGGAGGAGGCGTACGGCGTTGCGGCGAAGCGGGATCGAAAGTATTCTGACGGCGTGATCAAGGCTGTGCGGGATGGATACGGAGGCGTGAGGACGAGAAGCTCGTCTGTCTCGCTCGTGTTCATCGCGAGCGGCCGTTGTCACCCACCGTTCCATGGCAAGAGGACTGCAGCTCCTTGGATGAAGAAGACGGCCTTGACGAGCTTGCTCCTGTCCCATTTCGACGACGCCGAGCCGAGCTCCTGCTGCACGGCCGGAGAGGAAGCATGGCGAGCGGGGGCGTTGTCGTCGCCGTTGTCATCGCCCAGCGGCCGGTAGTCTCCTGGCGGACGGGCTGTCCACCTTGCCGTCGACTGGCTCCACGGCGCGGAGAGGAGGCGTAGAAGGCGAGACATGGTCTTGGCACTTGGCGGGACGAGCGAGCGGTGTTGGGGGTCTCTCCCTCTATCTATCTCCCTATCACCCTATCTCTTCCCTGTTCTTGCCTTGTCTTGTCTTGTCTTGTCTTGTCTTGCCCTGTCGTCTGTCCGTCCGCCAGTCAGTCAGTCGGTCGATCGATCATATGATAATGATATGGCCGCGGCGGGTGCCGCAGTAGCGGTGCCAAGCGGTGGGCTACGTGGGCGTTCGACGGTTGCGGGCTGTGCGAGGCGGAGGCGACGTCCGGGTTGGGCAGTGCCTTACCTTCGTTGTACGTTCGACGGCGGCGACTGTGTGTGCGGCTGGCGGGGTGGTGCTGTGCTGGTGGTGAATGGTGAATGGTGAATGGAAGCGCCGAGCTCGGCAATACATTTAAAATATTCATCCATCCTTCTCAGTGCTATCTGTCTGTCTGTCCGCGTGCTCGCCAGGGCCGCTGCCGCCCGCGGGTGGAGCGATGCCGGGTCACGGTGGGATGCGAAGACAAGCGAGGCGACGATGAAGGGCCAAAGTCGTCATCGTCCATCGTCCTCTTCCATCTTTCATCTTTCATCGTCTCTTCCATCTTCCTTCTTCCATCCTCCTTCTTCCGTCCTTCATCCACCCACGTCTCCCTCGCCACCTCTCCGTCCCCTCTTCTTCCCTGTTCTCCCGCTCTTCCCTCCGATCCGACCCTCACTCTCCCGCCCTCCCGCCTCCGCCATCCACCCACCGCTCACACACAACAACCTCGGCCACTCGCCCTCGCCCTCGACGTCGAACCACCGCCTGATCGTCACCCATCTTCCCTTCTCCGCCACACGCCCTCCGCCAGGGCGTCGCCCGGCTTTCCGTCGTCGGCCTTCCTCCTACGCTTCCGCGAGTCTCTCTCTCGGACGACCGTCGGAGCAACTGGCGCACAGACGGCCCACACGCCTTCGCCCCGCTTCCCTCTTCTCCCACCCACGTCTCTCTCCCCACCACCCTTCGCACCGACCCTCGCCCGTCATGGACATCGCAAATAGGTATATCCCGCGGAAGGAGAACGGCAAGGTCGACTTTACGCCGCGAAGACACCACGGCTTCTCGGTCAGTACAGCCCCAGATAAGGGTCTCGACCCAGTGCGCGCGCACACGGCAGCGAGCTCCGCTCACCGTCGCCGTGTCCCTCCTCTTTCCCCCTTCCTCTTTCCCCCTCGATTTCCCTCGCCGCTCTCAGTTCGTCATTTGGCTCTGCGGTTTCTTCTTGCCACCGCTCGTGCGTAGCCGTACATGGCCGCCAGGCAAGCTCGACCGTCCTTTTCTCCTCCCCTCTGCTCACTCTGCCCCTGCCCTTTCTTCCCCGTCTCTCATCGCCGCTCCCTCCCGCAGGCCGTCGCCGTCCGGTTTGGCATCGGTAAAGATTTCTTCATCAACGTCATTCTGACCATCTTGGGTTGTGAGTAAGCACGGACGACGCAGCCGGCTCCCCTCGACGCTCACCCATCGTTTCCCTCCGACTCCTACTACTCGTTTCCATCACCCGTCCCGCAGATTTCCCAGGTCACGTAAGTAGCGGAAGAACGCCCCGCTCCAAAGCAGTCAGTCACACGGCGCTGACAATCCGCCTTGCCTCCTGTGCTACAGGGACACAATTTCTTCATCCAAAACATTCGAAACAACACGAACCGCAACCGCACGCCCAAGTGGGCGGTACGCTACGGCCTCGTGGACGACTACGACGCCAAGAAGCTCGCCAAGAAGCGCCAGTGGGTGGGCCGGTACAGCGAGCGCCTGCCCACTCGCGTCGGCTACGAGGACGACATGTCGTATGACGCCGAGAGCTCCTCCTCCCGATCGCGTCGGATGGGCGGCGGCGGAGGAGGGGAGGCGGACGAGTTCGACAACCCGCAGTATTACAACCCCGACACGCCGAACCCGTCTACGCCCACGCTGAACGACGGTCGAGGCCGGGCGACCGACCGATACTCGATCCGGGGCTCGCGTTCTCGCACTGACCCTTACGCCGTCGACGACCTCGCCGTCCCCTCCGCTTCCGCTTCCAACGGTTCTTTGGGCGAGGGTCCAGGGTGGGGCGAGCGGCGAGCACGGTCCAAGAGCCGCTCCCGAGGTTTCTTTGGCGGCATCAAGGGCGGCGGCGGCGGCGGCAAGGACAAGGACAAGGCGGACCGGTTCAGTCGGAGCGAGCGGGTGAGGCGCGAGGCTCGTGGAAGAGAGGCGGAGGAGGATGACCCGAGCTGGGATAGGAGGAGCAACCGGGGCTACCACGATGCCGAGTATGGCGGACACGCTTCCGATGATCTCGGGCCCCCCGTGGACCGGACGCAGACGAGGGACGCCGACGACGAAGGCCCGGAGGACCCTACACGCACTCGTTACCAACCCTCGTCGACATCTCGCGCCGCCGGCAAGGACCTTCCCCGTCTTCCTGACGCCAACTCGGACTCTGGTGGTGGCCGTGACGGCAGGAGACGAGGCGAGGCGAGACCGCAGACCGAGCAGGAGGTCCTCGACCACGAGTTCTGAACGGCGCCAGCGGGGGAGGCCCTCACACCGTCCTTTTCCACGTCGCATGAGATGTCGACGCTCGTCGTTCTCCCTACCGTCCTCCCTTTTCCTTCCCCGCGCGTCTCCCTCCACCTTCCCCCTCTCGTTCGTTCCTTCGTTCCTTCGTTCACAAACTTTTCACACCCATCCTCTCACCCTCTACCATTCGTCACGCTCGCTTCGGGCCACCACGCACGGGGCTGGACATGCCGTTCGTCGATCGATCGATTCACCTTTTCTCGCCCTCATCATCGCCTCCTTCTTTTTTTCCCACGCGCCCGCTCGTCTCTTCCTTCTCCTTCTCCTTCACGCCCCCCTCGACCGCCATGCCACCTCAGAGCCGTAGCCTCCTCAGCCAGCGCCTCCCAGCTCTCCCTCCCGCCCCCCGCTGGCCTGTGTTGTATCTCCGTCGCGTCGCGTCGCACCGCTTTGCACCGTGAATGACCAAACCACCCCGTTCGCTCTTCTCCCTCCTTTCTTTTCCTTGTTTCCGACGCTGCTCGATCATGTCTCAGATGCATCACGCTCACCCTTCCCTCGCTCGCGTTTACAAAGACCTCGTCCAACTTTGTCCTTCCTGATGGATAAATATCGCCAGGTGACCCACAATTTTCCCGAGCGAAACGCCTTACACTCACGTCTTCGGCCATCCCCGTCTGCACAACTTTCGCCCGGAGCGGAGTGAGCGAGGATGAGCGAACGGGGAAGAAGAAGAGGGAGGTGTCGCTCCGTTTCCACAATGTCCTTCTACGTTAGAACACAGGTCGACGGGTCACTCCGTTCCTACAACGTCCGTCTACGTTACAACACAGGTCGACGGTGCCCCCCCCCCCCCCTCAACACCGACCGGACCGTCCGCCGCTGGGAGGCGACGAGGTGAGGCCGGGTCGGGTCGGGTCGGGTCGGGTCGAGCCAGCAGACAGACCGCTGAGTTCGCTCACTTGCCTCGATGTTCCGCAAACGTCTCCTTCACGCTCCGCCCCGCGCGCAGATCCGCCATGCACCTCTCGTCTACCTCCCTCCCCTTCTGCGCTAGCTCGATCACCTTCTCAGCCTCAGAACGGGGGACGACGACGACGCCGTCTAGGTCTCCGACGATGTAGTCCCCTGGGTGGAGCGTGAGCGGCGGGAAGGAGTTTGGCAGGGTCGAAGAGGAAGCCAAGGAAGAATCCGCAAGACGAGGGGCTTCGTAGGGGACTATGAAAGAAGGGTCGGAGATGGTTAACGGCACTTGGAGCTCGGACGGGCGCGTAAACGGCGATTGACCGAGCGTCGAGTGGGAGCGGGCGAAGACCTTGTTTGTGGTTAGCAAGCGGGAGAGAAGGGATACCGGCGAATTGCCAAAGGTGCGAATGGAAGAAATGGTAAGAGTCAGACTGAATTAAGGGCCTCCAAAGGCTCATACGGCGTGGCGTGGCGCTTTCGACGCGCTCACCGGAAAGCCGGCCTCCCTATGCTCGCTCAGGTCTCGACATCGGCCGTCCAGCACGACGCCCTTTACTCCTTTTGCTTGTGCTCTGGCCGTCATTAGGCCTCCCCAAATGGCTGATCGAACGTCTAGAAAGAAAGACAGGGAGGATGTCAGGACGGATAGACGTAGAGGCTCAGGAAAACAGGAAGGACGACCGCGCCCGCCCACTTACACGGAGGGGCAGAGATGACCATGATCGAATCTTCCTCCGCAGCGTCCACCTGAGAGCAATGATGAGCAAACGATGCAGATGCAGTAACGCAGACGTTGGTCTGTCAGATCGACGAACACGCCGCTGCATTGTCTTTCTGGTCCTCACAAAGTGCTGGGAGGGCTTGGGAGCGTCCTTGTCCGCCTGGGATACCATCTGGGAGCATGTCCAAACCAAACAGTCAGACGGACGCCCAGAGATTCCCATCCGCTCCAGAAAATGCATACACTGAGCCGCCGGACACTGCTGGCTCGCCCACCTTGACGGTGAACGCAGGCCCGCATATCCGGGTAGGCCCGGTGTCGTGCTGGGGGCTCCACATTTGAATTCCGGGGAGGAAGCCACCGTGCGGGTGCTTCAACTTGATGAGAGAATCTGATATCTGGCAAAGAGAGCGATGGGATACAATGAGATGAAGGAAAGCAACCGGGGGGGCCAACGCGAACGGAGATCGATGGGTATGGGTTGCTTGTACGATCGGTCGACGTGATGCGACGAGCATGCACCGCTCGACCGTTGGCGGCTCACCTCGCACGTGGAGAACTGCCCGAGACGAGCAACGACGTGCTGAACGAGGGACGTCATGGCGTGAAAATCCAGCGATGATGGACACGAACGTTTCCGACAAGTGCGGGTGGTCAAGACGCCTTGGAGTGATCCAGTGTCACGTGATCAGGAACGGCGGCGGATCCTCTCGATTCACATGCGTTTGCCTGGTTCCTTCGATCCATCCGATCTTGCCCTTGTTGCTTCCGAGGTCCGAGGCCAGCGCGTCTGTCGTGGGGTCATCGAAAATAACTTAAATACGCCCAGGGCGGCTGTGGAGACGACGTCGCAGCCCACATCGCTCCCGTTCATCGACTGCAGTCGACCCCCAGCTCGTTCACTCCCCCCCCCAGCCCCGAGCCTTCACCGTCGTTATCCCCCTCTCGCTCTACAGCGGCACTTCTCAGCGCTCCCCACAATGTCGGTTCAAATTCCTCTTTTCCCTGCCCAGGAAGGATACGAAGTCAACCCTGTCCCGGAAGTCAGCGAAGAGGCGAAGAACGTCCTCGAGAAGGAGATCACCAGCGAAGAGAACTGGAATCGTGAGCTTGGAGAGCATTCTTCATTATCGTCGCATCGAAGCG
Organism: Peribolospora kevripleyi; assembly: GCA_029717575.1. Lineage (NCBI taxonomy): Eukaryota > Fungi > Basidiomycota > Peribolosporomycetes > Peribolosporales > Peribolosporaceae > Peribolospora > Peribolospora kevripleyi. The sequence continues at coordinate 11,520 of JAMDHV010000176.1, forward strand.
GCTGACCCGTCCATCGATCTTGTGCCGGGCGTAGAGTTCCAAGAGAAGGACGATGTCAAGTACTTCAGGGTGAGTTCTGCACCCTCTTTGTACCTCTTCCTCACATGGTTGTCACTGTGCTGAACTAGGACGCGATTGGCTCGCTGCCTCTGCTCTCGACTGCCAACTACAGCGCCAGGCCCCCGGCGATACGAAGGGCGACATCCCCATGGTCCGCGGTACGACCCTCGTCGAGAACGCGACCCCCGACGAGGTCTATGCTGCAGTTGCCAACCCAGGCTTCCGAAAGGTACGTCTCATTTGCTCATCCAGACATGACGGTGAACTGAGCGTACGTTCTCCTCCATACAGTACTGGGATGGCCGCTTCGAAGAAGGCTACTCTCTCAAGCGTTTCGCCAAGGTGGGTGTGACCCGTGGAGGTTTCACATGAGACGTGGATACGGCCGCTCAACTCAGCCCGCATTTGGCCCCCTCAGACGAGTTACATTTTCTACACCGTCATGAAGGGTGTGGGCTTCATCTTCTCTTCGCGCGACATAGTCGGCGTGCAGAACGTCTACCGCACCGCCTCCGACGGCTCGCCCAAGCCCAACGACCCGGACCGCATTTTGATGACGCAAAAGAGCATTGTCGACGACGATCTTGCCCCTGAGGTGAAGGGCAAGGTCCGTGCCACAGTTGTCGTCAGCGGCTGGCACTTTGTGTGAGCAAAACACGACCTATTGATGAAGAAGATTCTGTGAAATGCCGGCGATCTGAACTCTGGACGATGCTATTCTCTTTGCACGACAGCCGCAAGGGTAACAACACGGAGATCACTTACCTCACCAAGATTCTGTGAGTTTCGATCTCGTTTCCCCAGGTAGCAAGGCGTTTGGCTTACACGGATTCTGCTTTTCCTCCTCGTCCTGAACAGCCTCGGTGGCAGCGTGCCTTCGGCGCTGTGAGTATTTCTTCTCCGTGAGAGGAGGACGTTGAGACGACCATGACGCTCATATCCGCCTTCTGGTATCTGCCCCAGGATGTCCTCGCTGTCGCTGGAAATCCCCGGAGGCGCGGCCCGCGTGCGTGACAACCTCTATGAGCGCGGCTATCCTCCTTACATCATCGAGGAGGCCGACCAGCCCGTGTAAGTGCCTACACATTGATGCAGTCATGATTTTCGAGTGCAGACGCCAACGCGTGTTTATGTTGAACTTTCAGCGTCTTCCAACGAGAGCGCTTCGAGCCCTCATCCAAGGAGTACACCGTGTGGTGAGTCTGAGGTGACCTCCACCCAGCTATCGACACACCAGCTGATTTCCTTCGACACCCTTTTTTCCGTTTTCAGGATTCGTCCGACGGCAGCTGGCAAGTTCACTGTCCGCTTCGACGCCGGACGCATGTACAACAGCGGCGTCACCTTCGACACCAGTGCCGGTTCCGACATTACCGCCGACGTTCAGAAAGACCACATCGTTGTCTCCCTGGCGGAAGGCGCGGCGAACAAGAACTGCACGATCACGGTTAAGCCTACTTGAGCGTAGGCAATGAGCGGTCGTCAGGGACTTGGAGATAGGTGGATCTGAGGAGCGTGAAGGACTGGAAATACCCTCTAGCGGTAGTACACGCTACCTTAGTCTGACATCGCCCAATCAGCTGTCGTCCATTTGTCATGGGCAACAGATCTCTCTCCAACGTTTATCCTTAATGCCTCTTCGTATAGTCGACCTTATTATCTCCTTCACACCTGCGCATGTGATGTAGCTTGGCCGCAGTCGACCTTAGGGACGACATTCCACTTGAGAAGCCTTTATTACGGATTTATCTTACGCTGGAAAGTATGCACGTGACATCACGTGATTCACCAGAACCAGCTTAGGGTTACCGCCTCGGAGCTCCCGGTCGCCGTCGTCGGGCCACAACTAGATGTGTAGGCCGCTGCCACCACAACGACCGTCCAGCGCCACCTGCTCAGCATGTCTTCGAGTATCTTTCGCGTCGTCTCCGCGGCGCGCTCCTCTTCCTCCTTTCCCGCCGCTGGGTCCTCCTTCCTTTCGTCGTCTCAAGCGCGCTTCAACAGCAGCAACAGCGGCGCATCGAAGCCTGCTGCGGTGACGAAGGCTGAGGGCGGACAGGGAGAGAAGGGCGGAGAGCTCACTCCGGACGAGAGGGCTGAGAGGGCTGTCACCGCCGATGCTATCAGCGATGCTCCTGGTGAGTTTTTCTTGCGGTTGGACGGTTCTTTAGATGTGCTGCACGGCAATGCGGCGCTTGGCTTCCCAGAGGCGAGGACGAGGGGTGTATCGGGCTGAGCTGTGCTGGCGCCGACAGTAATTGCTCATATCCTTTTCTTCATCCTTGTATTCCCCCTTGCTTCCTTCCTCTGTTGTCATTATTAGAGGAACTCCACCAGCGCGCCGTGCGCATCTTCAGGCCCGCAAAGTCGGCCTCCACCTCAGGCCGCAATGGCACGAACCACTGGAGGGTCGACTTCGACATTCTGCAAGGTTCCGGGAGATGGGAGAACCCTTTGATGGGTTGGGCTAGCTCGTGAGTTAATCGCTCCTTGTGTTTTGTTTTGGCGAGGAAGGATTCTGCAGCGAGGACTTTCCTTGGGGACGGTTTCTGCGGTTACGGCCTCCGTCATCGGTCCACCAATTAAGTAGCTCGCAGGGGCTTCATGCTCATGTCTATACCTTCTCTATTGTCATCCGAACCGTTTAAATGTTTACAGTGCCGATTACAGTGAGTTCCGTCCGTTTCCCCGTCTCGACTGACGATCTCCTTCTGAAGTGTTGCCCCTCCTCCCCGCCGACTTGCCCGCAGTGCAAGGCACCAGCCTCAAGTTCAGCTCCAAAGAGGCCGCTATCTACTTCTGCGAGAAGCAGGGCTGGGACTATTTCGTGAGTTCCTGCATTTGAGTGTTCCAGCGTGTGCGGTTGTGGACCTCTGCAGGGTTTCTCAGAACGGCCTTCTGTGGCCTGTAAGCTCGATCTGATCTAACTCTTGAGTTGTTCTTGTCTTGGCTCCTCTTTTGCTCTCTCTTGCTCTCTCAGGTTCAAGAACCGCACGAGGCTCGCAGTAAGTCGCTTATGTCTTTGTTTTCTGGGACCCTGCAGGCCTACCCTGACGCCTTACCCCCCCGCTCGTCTACCTTGATCAGTCCCGCCAAAGGCCTACGCGACGAACTACGTCTATTCTCCTGGCAAGCTGCGCATCCACCACACCAAGTGAATTGCCCGTTCACTGACAGATACAGAGCGTGGAATGAACCGCTAGCATTGTAGGAGGGCGCGGAAGAGGGAGAGAACGCCACATATGATAGAGCTCCGGATGTGCTTTCAACTCAGATGTCGCCGTTCCGTCCTGGGCACCTCGATTGAGATTGAAGAGGTCCTTGATGGTTTGGATCCGACCGATGGACTTGTCGCGAACCCTAGAGAATTTTGTGGCTTTTGTCCCGTCTGCTATAGCGAGATGCCCGTATTCGACATGGTGCCCGCCAGGCTTATGGACCCCCCTTTTCTCGTCACGGTATGCCTGCTTCGATTGTCACGGCCCTCCACCAAGGCGGCAGGCGTTCTCACTCGACCGGATGTCAGTCAGTGCTTGAAGATTCGGGCCGGCCACAGGTTTGCCTTGTAGTGTGCTCGGAGGTTGCGGAGAACCGGCGGTCGTGCGGCCTAGTAAGCCGGGACTACTTTGCGGTGGTCCGTGCGCTCGGCGCGGCTGCTCGGCAAGTGCCTCTCTCCACACGAAGACTTCTCCGCCGTCCCTTCCCTCCCATCCACAACCGCCATCTCTGACTCCTCGTCATGTCCTTCTATCGAGCAGGCCGAACGTGGAGGCCCATCTCAGGTCGTCAGATCTACGTTCCTGCCTGGCATCAGTCCATTGCGAGCCCTAGGCGGAGACTTGCTCTCGCCCGGCTCTCTTCCTCATCCTCGTCCGGAGCCTCGCCGTCTTCTCGTGGCGCATCGACGTCCTTCTACGTCGCCGTCAGTCTCTTTGCAGGCGGAGCGATAGGCTTTGGCCTCTCTGCCTTTTCCTCGCGCTCCACCGGCTCCCACCGCCCTTCTTCTGGCCTCATCACCGGCGCCCCCATCTCCCCATCCGACGTTACCGCGGCCATCGCCTCCAGCTCAAGCTCGGATCCCGTCCCGTTCAACACGTCATACGGTTCACCGGAAGACTTCCATGCGGCAATTGAGGAGCTGAAGAACGTTTTCAAGGATGAGAAGAAAAAGAAGGAGGGCGAGCCTTGGGTCACCACCGAGGAGAGTAACTTAGAGTATCATGGGTTCAGCACAAATTCTTACCACCCCGCCAGTCCGCCCAGTGTCGTGGTTTACGTGAGTGGATCGTCTACCCCGTGCTTTCGGTCTACCCGGTATACTTGCCTTTGTACGAAAGCGGAGAGTCACTGAGCCAACTCTTTCATCCGGACCCACTCCAAACCAGCCTCACTCCACCGAGGACGTAGTTAAGATCGTCCAGATCTCCAACAAATACCGCATGCCCATTGTTCCCTTCGCGGGCGGTACCTCCCTGGAGGGTCACTACTCCGGCGGAGGTGGTATCTGCGTTGACGTAGGAGAGATGGACAAGATTCTGGCCGTGCACGAGCAGGATATGGACTGCGTCGTCCAGCCTGGTGTCGGCTGGGAAGACTTGAACAGGGTGTTGGAGGAGGAGAAGGGACTGAAACTGTTCTTCCCCGTGAGTCACCTCGCCCGCCGTCGCCCCATTCTTCTGCAGACCAACCTTGTTTCCTCCTCATTTCTGGTGTCGCTTTCTGCATCAGTTGGATCCCGGCCCGGGAGCAAAGATCGGCGGTATGATAGGCACAGGCTGCAGTGGAACGAACGCGGTGCGCTATGGGACGGCCAAGGCAGGTGAGCGGAGGCACCGTGGTTTTATGCCGGGATCCTGCCACTAGCGACGTCACTGACGCACTTCATATCCTTCACGTTTCTCCTACCCAGAGTGGATCCTCAACCTAACGGTGGTTCTTCCAACAGGAGAAGTGATCAAAACCCGACAGCGAGCTCGCAAGAGCAGCGCCGGTTTTGACCTCACCAAGCTGTTCATCGGGGCCGAGGGCACGTTGGGCATAGTCACGGAGGGTGGGTGGTTCCTCTGCTCGGTTCGAGGAATGCCTTCTGGGTGACTCTTCGCTTACGAGAGTTCGTCCTTCTATCGTGCCGTCTGCAGCGACGCTTCGGCTGGCGGTCAGTGCGAGCGTCCTCCAAGGCGAACGTTGGGCTGGCTGAGACTGCTGATGCTAAATTTTGGTCAACTCCGAACAGCCGATCCTGCCGACCACGGTCGCTATCGCCAACTTTCCCAACGTGCAAGCGGCCACAGACGCCGTGTCCGAGGTCGTCCTGAGCGGTGTGCCCATACAGTGCACGGAGGTGAGCCCAACCCGTATTGTGCGCTTGTCACGGTTGACATCTACTCATGTCGTACTCGCCGGTAACGATGACGATAGCTGTGCGACAACGTATCTATGCGGGCCATCAATCTCTCAGGCACCTGCTCCAAAACGTACCCCGAAAAGGACACGGTGTTCTTCAAGTTCCAAGGTGGGCCCAAAGCGATGGAGGAGGCGAGCGAGATGGTGAAGGACATTGTCCGCAAGCATGGCGGCAGCGGGTTTGAGTTTGCGAAGACCAAGGCCGAGGCAGACGACCTTTGGGAGGGAAGGAAGGAGGCGCTTTGGAGCAGCCTTGCTTTGCTCGAAGGTGAGGATAACAGGACGGTGATTAGGGGCGCGGCACCGCTCCGTCGCAGGCGGTCTGGTTGTTCTTAGCATGCCATTTCCAATCACGTATGTGGCAGGCTCGAGGGCGTGGACGACGGACGTCTGTGTCCCTCTCTCCAAGCTCCCCCAGCTAGTGCTCGAGACGAAGGAGGATCTTGCAAAGCACGATTTGACGGCCACCACTCTCGGTCATGTGGGCGACGGAAAGTGAGTCGCCTTCCGCCCTCGTCGCGCCGTCCCATCCACTGAACTCATCTCGTTCTCCGTGCTCCCCGTACCCCACGCGATTTTGTTGTCTGCGGACGACGATTCCGGTTTGACAAGCTTCCACGCCATCATCCTGTGAGTTTCTATGCCAAAGTCGACCATACTCCTCTGAGCACAAAGCTGAGCCACCTTCTCGTCGTTGCTCCAACTTTTTTTTTTTTCCCTTTCCTTTTCTTCCATTTGCCCCGTCAGATTCCGCGACGAGGACGAACTGAAGAAGGTGCACGACGCGGTGCACCGCATGGTCGAGCGCGCACTCCGCCTGGAGGGCACCTGTACCGGCGAGCATGGCGTCGGTCTTGGCAAGAAAGTGAGCAAAGCGGGCCGACGTGCCTTTATTACCGGACGGATCCGCCCCGCAATACATACATACAAACAGACAGACAGATAGACACAGCGCGCTGATAAGTCCACGTTTCTTAATTCCGACCACGTAGGAATACCTGATCGCAGAACTCGGCCCGGGCACGGTCAAGGTGATGAGAGAGATAAAGAAGCTACTCGACCCGCTCAACTTGCTCAACCCGGGCAAACTGTATCCCGACCTGAGCCAGAGCCAGAGCCAGGCTCATCACGGCGACCACTGATGGCGGGGCGGTACTGAATGGTGGGCGCCGATGGGCCCGACCCCGACGTCCAAACATCGTCCGTCGTCCTTGTTCATCACGTAGAGAGAAAGCTATGAGGCATATCCAGTCAGTCCATTTATTAACAAGCCCCGTCAAGCTCAGTCCAGTCCCGGGAATTTTTATTATCTGTCGGTGACCCAGTCAACTGAATGGACGGGCGTACCCCTCCCTCCTTCACCGTTTCACGCCCTCATCCGGGCGACACCCGATGGATGGATGGAGGCAAGCCTTTGTTTGTTAACTGGTACCGGCGGGAGTGACGCGCTTGAAAGAGCCTCCGAAGTCACGTCGTCGGCGATGACTGGGCGGAAGAGGCAGGTCATCGTTCGTCTAGAAGCCCATCAAAAGCTGGGGTCGAGGTCAAAGACTCTGATGGTGTTCAGCGGCGGACAGACGTCGAGTTCGACACACGACTTGGAAAACGGAAAGAATCGTGGACAGTATGAAAAACGCGTTTCGAGGGTGAGCGTGAGAACGAGGGGAAGAACTTTTGCCGAGGACGGACGCGCCGCGCGCGCGGTGTGCGCAAAACCCGGATCGGATGGAGCCAAGATCGTTTTCGCCGATAGATGCAGAAGGGGCCCATCGCATGGCATGACGCGACGGGAGGCCGACGAAGGCCGGGAAGAGATGGAGGAGAAGGAGAGGCCTGCTCAAAGTTCTTCGTTTATTTTATAGATTGCAAGCTCGGCATGTTCGACAGGACGAGGCGAAGTGAGGCGAGGCGAGGCGAGGTGAGACGAACCAGGGAGGGGAGGTTCAGGGCGCGCCGTTCGGAGCACCTTCCGTTTTTGATTGCCGAAGCGCGCGACGAGCGAGAACGGCCTTGGGAAAAGAGAAAAGGGATCGGAGGGAAGAAAAGGAAGCGGTAGAAAAGATCAGCGCTGACCGCGACCAAAGATGGAAGGGGCGAGACTTGCCGACGCACCTCGTTCAGGTCATCAAGCATTTGCACAGTCGTCTCCCATCCGACGCAACCGTCGGTGATGCTGACGCCCCACTGGAGGTCCTCGACCTTCATGCCCGGCTTGGGCTCGGGCTGCTTGCCCTCGTTGAGGTGGCTCTCGATCATGACGCCCTTGATGGCCTCCTGGCCCTGATGGAGCTGCTCGCAGATCGAAGCGGTGACCTTTGGCTGGTTGCGGAAGTCCTTGTTCGAGTTGCCGTGAGAGCAGTCGATCATGATCGGCGGCTCCTTGCCTTCAGGCAACTGGAGCGCCTTGCGAAGGCTCGCGGCAGCGGCAGCAACGGACTCGGCGTCGTAGTTGGTGCCCTTGGAGCCGCCACGGAGGACGATGTGCAGGTCGGGATTGCCACGAGTCTTGACGATCGATGCCAGACCCTCCGAGGTGACGCCCATGAAAGCGTGGGGTCTTGAGGCAGATGCCATAGCATCCACGGCCACACCCACACCGCCATCCGTACCGTTCTTGAAGCCAACAGGCATGGAAATGCCGGAGACTGGGTGAGAGCAGAGGAGGCCGGTAATCGGTGAGGACTATCATTCAAAATATAACAGAGCTGATCGGATCATCCACTAACCAAGCTCGCGGTGCAGTTGGCTCTCCGTCGTTCTGGCGCCGATGGCCCCCCAGCTGTAGAGGTCGCTGAGGTACTGAGGAGAGATTGTGTCAAGGATCTCGCAACCGACGGGCACGCCGGAAGACGTGAGGTCGACGAGCAGACGGCGGGCGATGCGGAGGCCTTGCCTGATCTGGAAGGTGCGATCGATGTTGGGGTCGTTGATGAGGCCTTTCCAGCCCACTGTCGTGCGGGGCTGTAGACGGGGAGCAAGAAAAAAAGTGGGTCCGGTGAACATGGGAACGCGAAGGAAGGTACAGAGCAGTCGTAGGACGGACCTTCTCAAAGTATCCCCTCATGATGACGACGAGACCCTTCTCCCACCCGCGCTCTTCGATGGCCTTCTTGAGCCGAGCCGCGTACTCCTTTGCCTGCTCAGGGCTGTGAATGGAGCAAGGGCCGACGACGACGAGCACGCGGTCGTCGAGGCCGTGGATGACACGGGCGCTCATAACTCGGGCGCGGGCGATGGTCGCCTTGGCCTCCTCGGGCAGAGGGATCTCGTGGCGGAGTAGGGCGGGCGACATGAGAGGCTCGTACTGATGAGACGAGGACAGAGGGTGGGAGGCGACGGTGTGCGTGAGGCAGAAGGACAAACAAAAGGTCTGTTTCCACTCACACCGAGGACGCGAAGGTCGTCCTTGTACTCGTACACCTCCTCGCCGGCGGGCTGAGCGACTTGCGACGGAGGGTCCATGGCGTGCAGACGTGCGAAAGGGGGTGGTGGTGGTGGTGTGAGGCGAGTACGGGTGGAGAAGTCGGAGGGAGGAGGAGCGCACGTTCGGGACGACGAAGGACAGACAATAGGACGGACGAGTCAAGTCGGCCGTCTCAGCCTTCTTACCGCAGTTTGATCTCTTCCCGGCCCTGCTGCGGCCGATCAGAACGTTCCGGGAGCGGCGCATGAAAGACGTCGTCGTCAATAGAGAGAGAGAGGAGAGGGAGGAGATCCGAGATGGACAGATAGGCGGGCAGACAGACATACAGGCAGACAGGCAGAGAGGGGTCGGCGCAGACGTCTTATAGCTGGACAGACGGACGAATGGAGTCCTTCTCCCTCTTTGATGCCTCGCTCAGCATCAGGATCTCATGCCCGCTAGGCCTGTCCGACGGTCGAGCTTTCGCGTGCGCTGCAGAGGCGATCAACAGCGCTCTTTTTCTCCTTGCGTCCGTCTCTTCCAGATACGGTGTTCTCAAACCACTACCGAGTACGTAGAGGATCATCTGAGACCGTCAGCTCCGAATCTCCGCTCTGCCCAGCCCTTGGCTGTCTACGCGCCTTGGCGTGGTCGCAGGGACACCGGAGCACCAGGTCCCTGAGCGTAGAAAGGCTCTTGTGTACGGTACAAAAGCTGATTTCCGCTTCACTCGCTCGCCTCGTCCGTCGTCGACTGGCCTTCGTTCTGGGCGCCCGCGTCGCTGCTGACCTGCCCGTCGGATGGCGCTCAGCCGCTGGCCGCGCTCGCTTGCTTAGTTAGTTAGTTACCTCAGCCGGCCGTGCTTGTGCCTGTCCCAGTCGAGGCTGCGGCGAGTCCGAGTCCTAAGCTGCTGCGCTCGCTGACGGCGATTACGTTGCGGCGACGACGACGCAAGCAATCTCCACCCACGACTTGCATCGCCATCACCATCACCATCACCATCGCCATCGCCATCGCCACCCTCCTTCTCTACCTCCGCCCCCTGCGTATGCCGAGCCGCCGCTACCCACCTTCTCCAATCGAGCCATAGATCCCCCCTCGCCCTTCCAGAATGGGCACGGTCACCTTGCAACCAGGGCCCGTCATCGTCGACGATACGACTCACTTCCCCAATCTCATTCCCTATACTGCCGCCACCGCCCCCTCCCTGGCCGCCATACACAGGCGGCAGAACAACAATGGCACTAACACACCGCCGGCCGATGGCAACGAAATGGAGAGGACGCCTTTGAGCGTTTTCGTAAGTATACCGCCCGTCTCCGATGGCCCCCCTCCAAGGCGCTCATCTCTGACCGACCGCTGCCACCGCCTCCGTCACAGACTTTCATCATTGCCGTCGCCCTCTTCATCATCGTCGTCGCCTTCGTCCTCCTCCGCATCTTTATCCGAAACCGCCGCTTGCGCAGACTTGGCCTCGTGCCCGATGGCGGCATGTGGGGCGCCCCCTGGGGACCCGCCGGCAGGTTCGCTTTGCCCGGCGGGTTGACAGCGCTCGACGGAAAGGACTCTTTGCCTGAGCCGAGGCTTTGGACCGTCAAGATGCCGCGAGGGGAAGAAAATAGGAAGGGTGAGAAGAAGGGCGAGGCCACTGGCGAGCTGGTGCCTATCAGGTGGGAGGACATCATGGTGAGCTGGCCCGTCTGGCCGTCCCCCACTACCTTACTTAGACCGAGACCCCCAACGCCATCTTACGCCCCTTTTTCCCTTTTCCCTAGCCTATCTCCGTCTCCATCCCTCCTTCCCACCTCCCCTTTCCTCCCACCCTTAATAAGTCTGACCGCCCGTCAACCCCGACAATCCACGCCCGGACACCGTACGATCTGAACGATCCGCTTGCGCATGTCTACCCTCCCCGAGACGGCAACGGTATTCCAGTCCCAGGAAATAACCAACCTCGTCGAACTCTACGTGAGCGCATTCGAGGGACATGGATGGACTTTAGGGAGCAAATGCCGCCCGCCGCTCTTGTTTTCCCGCCCCTCGGCATGGTGATCCTCCTCGTTTCCTATATCAGGGAGAACAGGCAGCGCCGTACGCGGGCTGCTCGAGAGGATGCGGAGCAAGCGCCGGCGACTTCGGCCGCCGCGGAGCCAGCCACGTCAGGAGTGGCACCGTCAACCTCCGACGGCAACAGCAATGCAAACGGCGTTGGTGCGGCGACACCACCAGCCGACATGACCGACTCGGACGCTGCGTTGTTCCGGGAACTTATCGAGCCTTCTACTGCACACCAGCCCTTCCCGAGCCTCATCAACGTGACTGTACTTCTGCGCATGCCCCATCCTGGAACCGTCTTCCGTTCCCCCAAGACTGTGACGTCCAAGTCTTTGTCGGAGGGGACCCCGCTGGGAGTGGAAAAACCGGTCGCCGCCCCAGAGGATTCGGACGGGTCTGCCCCTTCAGCCGTGAAACGTCGATCCAGCATTCGCTCCCTTTCTTCCGTTCGGACGGCCCGCACATCGGGGACGAATCAATCGGCCAAAACGCTAGCGGAGGAGCGGAGGGCGGCTTTCTTCAGTTCCATGGTCGCTGATGCAGAGGGAGCGGGCGCCGGTGCGACGAAGGGAAAAGCCAGTATCGATGCTGGTGCTGGTGCCGTGGCCGGGGCCGGGGCGAGGGACGGCAGCGGGGAGGACGCTGGAGAGGAGGAGTTGGAGCTCGAGGAGATTTTAAACGACGGCAACGCGTCCGACATCCAAGATGAGGGCGGCGACGACGAAGACGAGGAGGAGGAAGAGCTACCAGAGCTCGTCTTCGGCACCGCCACCACGCCCATATTCTCTCTTTTACCGACGCGAAAAGTCTCATCGACCTCTTCTGCCGCCGCGACCTCGACCTCGTCGCCGACGCCAGCCCACCCATCTCCCGCATCGCTCTTCTCCCTCTTCCTCCTCGTGCGCGACACAAAGGCGACGGTGTTGGAGCGCGAGAAGAAGGAAAAATCCCCCGGCGGCGCGGCGGAGAAGAATGAAGAGGAGGAGACGGATGGCGAGGATGAGCCTTCTGGCGGAAATGGAAACGGAGACGGGAGTGCGAGTGCGGGTGCGGGTGCGGGTGGGGTGGCATCTTCTGGCGCTGTCGCCGCCGCTGTCGCGTCGAACGCGGAAACGCGTGCGGGAGCAGAGACGAGCATGGCCGTGGCCGCGGAGGTGGTGGGTGCGAGCGCTGGCCCGAGCGCCGATGCGAACGCAAGGTCATCGTCCAACGGTGGCGCAGCCGCTGGTGCTGCTGATTCGACGGCGACGGGGACGGGTGTGAGTTCGTGATGGTCCGCAGCGAAGATGGGCTGGGCGGGGCTGGGCTGGCCGTGGATGGGTTGGACAGAGGAAGAGCGACGGAGAGGCGGAGCCTGAGCGCGCCCGTCGTTGCGCCCCACCATTGCCGGCGCATTGTGCCTCGACATCGTCGCCACCCTCGACCCCCCCCTCTCTCGCCCCCGGCCGTCGACGCGGTCGTCCTCCAGTCGTCCCTCTCCCCGCCTCCCTTCATCGTCATCTCCCTTTCTTCCTCACTCCTACCTCTGACCCGTGGTCGGATGCAAACCTCTCTTTTTCACTCCTTCCTTCCGAGTCCCGCAACGTCCGATCTTCTCCCTCCCCTTTCTCATCGTTCCAGTTCTTCGACCCTCGTGCTGCATTTATTCCGTTCCAGGTTCGGTCGTTAGTTGTAGTGTTTAGTGTGTACGTTCATCGCTTTTTTTACTCGTTTGCTCCAGTATTCCCCGTTACGGGCCTTTGCTCCTGTGCTACTTTGCTCCTGTGCTACTTTGCTCCTGTGCTACTTTGCTCCTGTGCTTCTTTACTCATGTGCTCCTTCACTCCTCCACTCCTCTGCTCCTTACCCCTCCTCTGCTTGCTTGTACGCCGGCGGCGGACATCCTGTTCAATCGTGCCCTTTTGCCACGCAACACGTTTTTTCGAGCGTCCCGTCTTCTCTCCGATACGTCCCCTGGCCGCGACTCTCCCCACGTTGTGGCTACAGCACAGCGTCTATTTGCTTTCCACCCAAAATATAGTACGTCCGCGGCGAGGGAAAGCACACCCTACCACCGCCGTCACGGCTGTAGGGGCAGGTCGGCGATGCAAGGCGCCTGCGATGACCGGACGGCCAAGTACGTAGCAGTGTCAGCGACGAGCGGCGGGCGAACCTTTAAGCCCACCATGGAGGTCGTAGCAGCTCCGGTTTCGTCCATCGAATCAACTCACGAGCAACAACCGACCGGTCCAGAAGCCCTTGGCGGTTGGCACAGCAACAATAGCCCAAAGAGCGATGACGGTCATCGTCGCGACGGTGTAGGCGACCTTCAGAGTCAACGAGTCCAGCTCGTCCGCTATCCGCATCAGGGCGATGCACATTGAGGCTGTCGGGAAGACGCCGGACCACCAGCCCATGTTGAATGGCAAGCTGCAGACATCGAAGACGAGGTGGTACGGGTGAGACGAGGTAGTGAGAGAGGAAAGTGGGTAGCGAACGAACAACTCACCGTCCTCGATTCCTCTCCCTCACGAAACTCACGAGGCCAATGACCGTCCACCAAAGCCCGAGCCCGAGCAGCATCATCGCCCCCAGCAAACCGGCGCCGTATAGCGCCACACCAGCCATGGCAAGGTTGGAGGTATTGTCGGACCCCGTCTGGACGGGGTAGTCTGGACTGCCAGGATATTCCGGCGTTGCGGGGACCGTTCCGGAAGATGCGGCAACTCGCGGGAGAAGTGAAAGTGCTACGCGTCCAAGATGCAAGAGAGCTTCTGCACCCTGACCACATGGACCGAGAGGTAGGAAGACGCTGCATACCGGAATATCGAACGAGGCAGAAGCGTATCAGTAAATGAAGGTAAGATGCGACCACAGGCAGGCGTGAGTCGACTCCACTCGCCTGACGATGACGTCTCTCGGCGGGATATGATGGAGAGCGAGTCGCTGAAAATAGAGGACCAAAATGATCATCGCCAAAGGCAAGCCGACGCCGAGGACTATGTACGACACGGTGAGAATGGTGAACGCGTACGTCGGCTGGGTGGGGGCGAGGATCTCGGCCAGGAGTGAGCCGGTGGCGGCGGCTGTTATTGGGGGGACTATGGGAATTAGGAGAGCCGCCGTCACTCCTTCCATCGCGTGCTCTGCTCAGGTTCGGGATTTGAAAAGAATGAGGTTAGCGCATCACGACGAAAATTTGCGAATGTTGCGATGAGCAAAGAGGGAAGCTTCATACTTACTATGGTGGGTCATCATCCTGAGTCGACATGCGAATGTCCGTACGGACGATAAATACGTCAGCTATATCTACCAACAAAAGCCGCAATTCGCTCCTGCTGCACAAGAAACGCGCCCACTCACATGTAGGGCACGCCGAACGCCGTCAACTAAGGGTCATGAAGAGAAAATGGAGTCATAATGTCAGGACATGCATTGCCATCTCACTTGAAGGACCCTCACCAGACTGATGACTACAGCCAACCACCACAGGCCTGCGGCAGCTTCTGTATAGTGCAAGCCGAGATCGTACTCCTTGGTGCCCATCATCGCGATCCCAGAGATGATCGTTATCAAACTCATCGGAAAAGTCCCTAGCAGGAGAGAAAGAACGCGGCAAGTATGAGAGAACGCAACCAACGCCTGAGCAAGCAGAAAATGAGGTAAGGCTGACGAACAGCCCTATGGAACGCACCTAAGAACATGCTCTTCTGCGGGTGTCGGATGGTGAGCGACAAAATTTGCGGAAAGATGACGTATCGGGCGATGAACATGGCGCTGAAGGACGCAAAGATAATGATGTCTGCTATCAAAAAGGCTACCGCAATGTGCCTTGTAACGCACAGTGGTACAGACACGAAGTCAAAGGTAAATGACAAGTATGACTACGTGAAGACGGCCGGTCATCGGATGATGCTTACCTTAGCACAGGGTGAATACTAGGCCACGGGAGAGAGTTGATCAAGGTGCAAAGAACCCCGGTGCCTTAAGGAAAAAAAGTAAAGCAGATTGATTTATATGATCTCGCCCGTTGGCACCTCGGTCGCAACGGCCAGGAGAGCAAAAGGCGCACACGCACCCATGGTCACGGCGAACCAAGACGGAGTGAAATGCTTGATTCGGTCGATCAATCCTTTTCGCTCCTGCACGCCGTCCAAGCAATGATTCAGTAGCCCACCTTGAGTCAATGGTATATTCTCTTTCACTGATACTGCGACGTTGGGCAGACTCACGGGTGGTCCCTCCTCATCCCTCCCAAGTCCGCTTCCCTCATTCTCACCCGGACTTGCAGCGCCCGCCAAATCCGGCTCATTCGCATACCGCCCCATAGTCACACTCCTACCTGTAGTTCTCTCCGTCGGTACAGACGTAGACACTCCATTGCGACTACCGCCGCACTCATCAGACTCGTCAACAGGCTCGTCGCCCACAGGTCTCCGTCCGCGAGCTGACCTTCGCGAAGCGGCGGAAGAAGCAGAGGAAGAGGCAGTTTGCCAAGATCTTCGCGCGGAGAGCACCCGTAGATGGATCTGATCCTCTTCGTGTGACTTTGGCTCGCCCGAAAAGGGAGACACCGGCCCCGGTCGTAGGAGTGGTGGTGCATGAGACGGCTCTGGCCTCACCGGCTCTGAGGAATGGGGGCTGTGTGCGGCGATGGGAGAGCTGGGCGGCGAGGTCGCAATAGTCGTCTCCCGCGTTCTCACCATTTCCGTCTTCGTTGCTGTCGATGACGATGAGTACATGTGCGCCAGCTAAGACCGGCGTCCGGCCGTCAGTCCAGTCGGTATGAGCTGGGAGGGAGAAGAGGTTCAAGGGGATGACTCCAGAGATTGCACGCATTCGCTGCGGCAACAGATTATGTCAGATAGCGGGGACGGGGGTAAGCGGGGATGGCGAATGGTTGCGGCAAGAGTGATCGAGCGCTTCCAGAACACACGCAAGTACTCCAAGCAAAGCACATCACCCACCGACGCTCCACTCGCAGCAACATTTGGCCGTGCAACATGGCTCCAGCTCCGTCTTATGCAGCACCGAAAGAGCCGGTGGCGCCCCCGCCACGCTCCAACGTTCGGCTCACCTCATCCACAATGTCTTTCCTTGTTGCGCCACCGAACGAGCGCTCTGGGCCGGGCACGTCGCGCTCTGGTGGCGGTCCGCTCATTTTAGGCACCAGGAGAGAAGGAGGCATCGGACAAAGGCTGGGAGACGCAACCGACAGAACAGGCGGCTCTAGCACCACTCAGACGCGGCGCGAATTGAGGAGGCCGCCACCCGGCGTCAGGGCGACTGACGAAGCGTTGTTGAGGGAGAGCGTGAAGAGCTCGATGCACGCACAGAGAGTGGCATTGCAGTGGCAGGAGAAGCTGGTGGATGGTGCCGTGAGTAGGGATACTTTGAAAAAAGCGGTGCGTAGCTGAGGTACCTTTTATTCCTCCTCCTGCTCTGCATTCGCTGGACATTTGAGCTTTAGCTTACTTAACGCGAGCCTCTCGTTTTGACTGACGACGTCTTCTCCAGACGCGCCATATCCAACGCTCGCAATGGATCGAGATCCTTTCAGAACGGCACGTCTCCTCCCAATGCGCCTATCCATGCTGTGCCAATCCCCCGTCCAGACCCTACTCTGATTCCCCCTCCGCTGCCTCGCCAGCCATGCGGATATCTCGGCGCACGCGCTCTGTCGTCCGCAACACGGCCTCGGATCCAGGTGGCAGGGACGGCTTCTGCAGCGACGAATGCATGCGCAAAGCCAAGTGGGTAGAAGGCTGGGTGCTTGCGGCCATGGAGGGTGAAGGTCCAATTTGGGCGAGGGTTGGAGGAGAGGAGAGCTGGAGAGCGGTGGAGCTCTGGGAGGACGTGCAGGAGCAGCGGCAACAGGAGCAGGGGCAGGCGTATAGGGATGAAGTCGAGGATGGAGGTGTAACTTCAACTCCGGGTCTGTCAGAGGTGGCGCCAGCACCAGGCTCGACGGGTATTTCGGCAAAGATGCCCTCCGCGCCCCCAGATAACGTTCATCAGGAACGCTTGCCTCCACGACCATCATCCTCGTCCACTGCACCGCCCTCCTCCCTTCCCCATCTCAAGCGCACTCATCCCGCACTCACCGACCCCAGTCTGAGCAACCCAGAAGAACTTGCGTTGGCAAAGAAACAGTCGCTCCAAGACGCGACGACAGCTATGCTCGCTTCCCTGGTCATTCACGAGAAGACCCCCGCGGGCACGCCTCAAGCACCAAGACTCGGAGAGTCCGTTTCGGAGGCTTCAGCGTCATCCCAGCGGTTTTCGTCTTCGCTTCCTCGTCAGCGTCAACTTGAGAGCGGCGGTAGGCGACAGCCCGCTGCCTCCCCAACTTCCTCTGCAGCATCACCAGCGTCCAAAGCGAAGCAGCGCTCCTCCCCTTCCTCCTCTTCTTCTCCCTCCTCGACGAAGTCCGTCCTAGCTTCCGCGAGAGCCTCCCGCCGAGCCGCAACCGCTTCCATCTCAGCCATGTTAAGCGGTGCCGACGATGAAGACCACGACGAGCGTAGCGGGGTTGGGACGGACGAGGAGGGAGAAGAGGAAACGGGCTTCTCTTCCGCGGGACTTTCGCGTGCCGTGCTCAGGTCTCAGCATACGCCCGAGGTGGCTTTGCTTCGTGCTCGCGGGAGCATCGCCGGCGCTGGGTCTCTTGGGGCGGGGAGGAGGAAAGCGGTGGGAGGTGGAGGCAGTGACGAAGAGGGGTCCGGGGAAAGGGAAGAGATCACGGAAGATGAGAGACGGAATGAACGGGAGGAGAGCGAGGAGAGCGAGGAAGACGAGGAGACCAAGGCGATCATGGAGGAGGCGTTGAAGGCTAGGGAGGAAGCTAGGAGAGCTGGGCAACTGAGCTGATGACTTCGGAAAGCGGCTCATGCGTCCCACGACTGCTACCCGAATCCTAGCGCCGTGGAGTGCTTGTACTCTGGAATACACTTTTGCGTATAACTAGTACCGTTCAGCCAACCTTTCCTGCCGTCCTCCAGACTCGGCTTTAGCGACACAAAGATCGTCTGCTTTCAACTTGGAACAGGGTGATCTCACGATGTTGTAGTGCTTCCCTTTGGATCGCCGGGACCTGTTGTTCGCCAGACTGAATCAAGGAGGACTGTCCACCCCGTGGATCCAAAGCAGGCATAACGTGCAGTTGGCCCTAGCTGAGGCAAACGCCAGCGTAAGACGATTGCAGCAAATGAACGAGATAGAGAGTCACCCATTCAGCTCTCCTCGCCGTCGCCCTCTTCAACCCCTACACCTAGTAGCGCTATATAATACGATGGCGCCGGCTGTCCATACTCCCAATGCGAAACGGCTCTATCTTGTACCTGCCGCGCTCGCGTCATGCTTCGTCATCTTCTTCGTGGTGTTCTTCGTCATCTTCATCGTCATCTTCGCCGCCATCTTCCCAACCCGCGTGATTCAAATTGGCTTGAAGAGAACCATCGCTCTCCTCCCCTTCTTCCTCCCCGCTGCCCCCATCTCCGACCGCTGACCTTGCTTTTGACCGTCCACTCCTCGCACCACCCACCTCCCTCCGCTCCCGCCGCTCCTTCTCCCTTTCCGCCATAACTTCCTCCTGAGCGCGAATGACCTCCTCACCGTTCCGACACCGTTGGTATCGATCGATGAACTCCCGGTTCACCTCGTAGAAGCTGTGGCCCCAGCTGAATTTCTCCAAGAGCTTCTCCGCCACCTCCGGCAGGGACACGACGTACAGCGCAGCCGCAAGCTGAGAGCGGGAAACACAACAATCGTCAGCTGACACCATCCGACATCCGCCTTCGAGTCTGAGACGCACAGCTTCGACACAGTTGAGCTTGAGCGGCTTGCCGTAGTTGACCGGATTGGTGGCAACCATGTAAGGCACTACGAAAACGCAAGGCGACAGGAAACAGGAAACAGGCAAATTGAAAAACTAGTTGCCTCCATTTACGAAACAAAAGATGCGACATCACTCACGCAGTCTCTCGTGCGGGCTCTTGATCTTGCCGAACGGAACGTCGTCCAAGCGCGCCCAAGAACATTCCACGACAGCCAAACCTGCGTCCATAATGATGTCTCTGTCGGCTGGAGAGACGGTTTGCGTTCCTTGAGGACTGAAGCATGTCGGATGTAGAAAGAGTAGCACATCGCATCTCGGTTCAACAGCGCGACCCGACGGCGCGGCAGTCATGGTGGCCTGGAAGGACGAGGGCGAGCGTAAGGGCAGCAAGGCGAGCACAATCACTCACCTGAGCACGATCCCCCTAAACCGCTGCCCAACTCTCAGGTCGCGAATAAGACCGAGCCTGGAGAGCTTCTTCCCGGAGCACTTCCTCGGATCACAATGATCGAAGTCCTGCAGGGTGAGAACGTGAGGGCCGGGAGGAAGGGCGGTGAGCGAGAGGAGAGAAGCAAATGAAGCAACTCTTACAAAACCACCGGACAAATACAAATAAAAAGGAAAGACGCACCCACATCGCCAGGGAGATTCCTAGACCTTCTTCTCGTGCTAAGCCAGCAGCGACGATTGCGGGGCAGAAGATAGAAAGAGCGGCATAAGCCGCCGTTCCTTAGAGACTTTAAGCATTGGCAACCCCAGCAGTACTTGACATTCCTTTTCTCTGTTTCAACTCACAACTCGATGCTTTCCCCCCCTGCTCCTCGTCTCTGCCCTCCTCGACCTCGTCCACCGCAGAATCGGGTCTCACCAGCCCGCCGTACGGGTCCTCATCGAAGCCGACAAAAGTGCCCTTGTTTAACCTTGTTCTATCTCCCGCTCTCCCACGACCGCCTCTACCTCTACCTCTGCTTTTGGAAGAGCCCCGCGCACCTGATTTTCCCATGTCGTCACCTGGCCTCCTTGAGGATGTAGTTGCACGAACGTGGTGGAACCGAGGACGTCCGCTCTGGAAGAAGGCGCCGCAGCACAAGATAATATTAAACCCGTTAAATTGCGCTTATTCCCGACCGATCACTTGCTTTTGCCTCCGCCCCCTGATAAGTGACGGCCACCCCGGCCCCAGACTCCAGAGCCACCAACATCGACACTCAGGATGGACTACGTCGCCTCGACAGCGAGACTTCCACCCCCCTCTTTCACTCCCCGCCCGACATCTCCGAGGGAAGAGCTCATGTACCTTGGCGATGTGGGTGCGGCGGCCACGGGTGCGGGAAAGAGGCCGCCTGTGTTTAGCTGCTACAAGTGCGCGGCGCACTTGGCCCTGCAGGTGAGCGAGCGTGAGCTTGAATGGGTCAATCCGGCCAAGGAGCGCTTTTTGCAGATGGTCTTTCATTGCCTTTCGATTGAGGAGGTAATGATGGCCGTTCAGGCAGGCTGGTATGGTTCTCAAGCGAGGCAAGAAGGCGATGGTCGGACGCACCAGTTGATCGCTGATCTCATCCGTATTCTGTCTCTCACACTTCCACTGCCATCGTCCGCTTTTTAACGCAAATTCAGGATGAGCTGATCAGCAAATCTTTCTCAGGGAGAGAGGGAAAGGCCTATTTGTTCCACAGCACGTAGGTCTGGGTTTCACGATCTCTGAGCTTCCGCTTTCTCCTCCCATGCACATCCTGAAGTTCATGCCCTCCATCCGGCTTGCTCAATCGGATCTTTGGGTTGAAATCGTGCCCCTATACTCATTCTCTGTTTGTTCTTTTTTCCGTCTTTGCCCTGTGTGGGTTTGTCAGCGTGAACACCAAATGTGGCACAGCAGAAGAGCGACTGTTGCTTACGGGCGCACACACGGTGAGCGACCTCTTGCTGCTGTCTGCTTGTGCTTAACCTCTTTGGTCCTTGGAAAAACGTTGCTTGTTTATTTAGTTGAAGTCTGTTGTTCTTTTTTCGCCGTCATCTTCGTCGGATTGGGTGCATTCTACCCGGCGGAGACAGGTGGCTGACCTATACTGCGCGAGTTGCCGCGCGTGAGTACGGAGGAAGGGGCCTAATTGACCGTTTGCGAATCCGGTCCGAGGCTGAACCATACCGTCTTCGACTGCTTTCATGACATTGCAGGAGCCTTGGATGGACATATGTGAGTGATGGATCGTGTTATGTGTCGCGAAAGACTCGCATCAGTCGTCTCCGAGTCCATTCAACCGCCCACCCCAACGTCGGCGGCCTGAGAGTGGACTCGGTTCATTCTCACGCATAATCGTAAATCCTGTTGTTCCCCCTCCCCTCCCCCCCCCCCCCCTTTTTTTTTTTTTTTTTTTTTTTTTTTTTTTTTTTTTTTTTTTTTTTTT
>JAMDHV010000177.1:0-30551 GCA_029717575.1 Peribolospora kevripleyi
TTCACCTTAGCTCGGATGGCTGGACGCAATTGGTCACTACTCACCGACTTTCTGAGGGACCCAATTGAGGAGCTGAAACCTCCTTACGTGGACCATCAGGACATTGGGAAAAGTTGCAAACATCGTTTGCCTTTCGCAGCAAGGACAGAGCAGCATTGAGTGAGAAACAGCTGAGAATAGGTCGGTTTCACTCTAGGCACGTACTCACTTCGTTGCAGTCACCATCTTATCGCAAGCGGGACAGCGGTAGTCGAGCGTCTCCGGTGCGGTGAAGATATCAAGACACTCCTCCAGCGTGACCGCTTCGTACGGACTGTCGAAGTCTGGGCCGTCGCTTCTGGGGCCATGCGAAGGTCCATCATCCGTCGTCGGTCCTTTGCTACTGCGGCGATCCCGAACCGGAACAGGCACGCTGATCCCGGCGTCTTGATTTTCGATCGTGTACCGCACTCGTCGACATTCGTTGCACTGCAACTTCTGCTGAAGGGCGAACGAGAAGACTTTGGTTGGATCTTCAACGGAAGCGCGAGCGTCTTCCGCATAGTTGTCTGCAGCGCGCTGACCCTCTCGCTGCAGTAGATCGATGAAATACTTGAAGAACTCGTCGGCGTCTTGCTGCCGCATGGTGGCAAACTCGGGATGGCCTTTGCCGACCAGTGCTTTAAACATGGCAGGACGGATGCCTTCTTGAAACGAGGGATTCGCACTATCTCCGTCTGCCTTCGGTGTATGCGTATCCGTAAAGTCGTCCGGACGACGAGGGATCGCGTAGCGACCAGACAGAAGGCCGTCTGCCATTTTCGCCATCTGGCACTCCAAGCACGAGGCTGGATCGATCCGCCCGCAAACGGGAACGTGTGCTTTGAGGGCAAGAAGATACCTCGACTGGAAAGAGGGAATCGAAAAGACGGCCTGAAGGACGGATGCCATGTAGCAGCTTTATATAGAAACGAATGCGCAACCGTGGTCAATGATACGACATACAAGCCGTGCAGGCCACCTTCGGCCTCACCTGTTTCCCAAGTTACGGAGCCCCGTCAAGCCAGGGCCGAACAAAGGCTCCAAAGCCTTGCCGTCATCTCCAGTCATACTGAAATCAAAGTTGAGATTCTGCTCCACTTGCTGTGGAAAGGGCCAAATGAGAGAATGATTGCATAAGCCTATGTCATCTCAGAAATCAGCCTTAAGAGGAGGGGGACCACGTACCAGCTCGGTCATACTCTTCTCCGTTTTGGACAAGTCCATGACGTTGATGCCAAAGTTTGCAAGGTGCTTGGCCAAGTGAGGATCGAGCCGGGCGTCATTGCAACTGTAACAGTATATATCTGCACAGTAGCCAATCCGTCCGGTTACTCAGCGGGGATCGAAGCTCGCGCGTGACCGTGGAGAGGGACGTGCCTACCTGCGGTTCCTTCAGCCGTGATAGTCCCTTGCTTCACGCTTACGGGATGGCCGGTTTGCTCGTAGTGGGCAAGGCCGTGTCCGTGTCCACCTACGCCGGCATACTGCTGCCTCCCACAACCCAAGTTGCCACAGGTCAAGCACAGCCAGAGATTGCTGTTGAGTTCGCATTGGGCGCAGTGTGCAAGGCCTGTGAGAGAAGGGGCATGAGAGAAGGGGCAAGGTTGCGGCCGTTCGCGGTCAATACGACTGACCTTCCAAAGCTCGCACGACGATCAGACAGATTTTCGAGCATACCTTCAGGTTCCAGCTTCTTGCCGTCAAACTGGTTCAAGTCGTTGGCGTGCTGACACGAGATGATCTCCTCCTCCCACGCCTTGACCTCGGACTGCTGGGCGGAAGTCATCAAAGCCATGACCTTGTCTGTGATAGCATTTAGCTACGGAAGGAAGCACCAACCACGTGCATTTAGCTACGGAAAAGAGCACCAACCACTTAGGAAATGCTTTGCGGCTGCCACGGACATTGGTTTGAAAGACTTACCTCATCCGTCTTCGGCAGGGGAGCATCACAGACGAGGCACTTCGGCGTGACGACATACTCGTACTTGTCGGCGTCGGACTCTGCGACTATGGCGAGCTTCTTCAGCGGCGGCTCGACATCACCCTGAGTGAGATCAGGACATAGGAGAAATGGGAAACAGAGCAGGATGAGCGAGACCGAGCATCGCACCTCACAGTGAGGTCATCGCAGCAGCGAGACTTACTCTGCTGACCTTCTTAGGCTTCCTTCTCCGCTTCACATTGAGGACGAGCGGATGACCAGACTTCTTCAAGTGTAGGGACGAATGGTTGCGCTCAGGAGCCGTGCAGCTCCCGTTGAAGCAGCTCAAGCAAACGTCGATTCCCTCAGACCCATCCTAGCCGGTCCACAAAGGACAAGGTCATACGTCAGTGGCGAGCGCTCCCAGATCCGCTGGCGGGGTAAACACATACCTGGTCGTCAAAGCAAAGCGTGCATTCCTCCCTGTGGACATGCTCCCCAGCCCGTGGAGCTCTGATGCTAGCGATGGCGTCGCTGACGTGTGGGCAGCTCATGACGAGTCGGACGTAGTGAGTGGTGGATGGGAAAGTTACAAGTGGTTGAGTTGGAACAAACGATCGGGCTCCACCTTCTTCGCCGCAGCCAGCTCACGTGCTCGCGTCGCGTCTGGGGAGAGCGCGGACGGTTCTCCGCAGTCTAAGAGTTCAAGAGACATGCTTGCTTGTCATTAAATTAAAATAAAATGGGCGGGAAAGAGTACAAAGGAAAGAGCTGTACACATTAAACGGACGGATGGGAAGGTAGAGTACGATGATTGTAGAATATGGCGACTGCTACGCTACCAAAGCCCCTCCACCGCCGCGAATCAAGCTTCACCGTCGACGAACCGAGGCCTCTTCATCTCCTCAAACGGTGCCTCTCCGTCTTCGATTTGAACCTCCGGCTCCCGTGCCCGCTTCGCACCGGCGGCACGATCGGACGCATTCCAATGACACTTTGGCGACATAGTGGCCGCTTTGCTCAAGACCGTGGTCGGTCCACTGGATACGGTCGCATAGTTGGTCCGTGGAGATTCTGTTGAAGACCGCCCATTAGAGGCACTCGCGTCGTCCGACGAGTCCCCCTTGCCGACCATACCACGGAAAGCCTGAGGTTCGTTTTGCTGCTCCTGCCGCTCCTCCGGCGGAACGCTCCTGGAATCTCTGCTTAGCCCCGTGAGGTCGCCCTCACTCTCGCCAAAGGGAGGAGCCGCACTCTTCTCTGGCGACGTCTTCGGCCGGCGTTCGGCGAGATCTTCCCGTTCAAAGGCGACGCTGGCGGTGGTGGGTCGCGAATCGGTAATCGGCGAGCACAGAGAGGCAATCGACACTCGACGGGCCGCAGGCACGAACATGGGCGGTGCACCTTGCAAATCCTCCGGATCTTGGGGGTCCGGTTTGCGGCTTTCGTCGCCGTCAGCGAAAGATTCTCCTTCTTCAGCGACAACGCCGAACGGAGGCGGCATCTCTCGTCCACGGAAAGGCACTGCGACAGATGAGCGGAAAAAAGCGGTCGGCAGACATCCAGGAGGAGGGTGAGCACGAATCCAGAAATGTCCAGAAGAAGGGGTAGAAAAAGAAATGACACCCGCACTCACCATCGCCACTGGAAAACGGCCGATTTCGAGCAATGTCCTCTTGATCGACCGCACGGACCTTTCCGGCGCTCTTGCGAGACGTAAGGGAGCCTAACCAGTTTGGGTCCAGACGTCCAGAGGAAAGCGGGCGGGGGAGGGGCGGCGGGGCACTAAGACTTGAACCTTGGCCTTCCGCAACGGGACTCGGGCTGGGCAGTAGGGGCGGAGGATGGAACATGAAAGGGGAAGAGCCCGGAGGTGAGGACCGAGTCGACGAGGTAGGCGCGTTGATCGTGGCGGTACGCCGAAGGGACTGTGCGTATGGAGGTTGTGATGGCTCAGGTGGAAATGAGCGAATTGGGAAGCGGGTGGTCGTCGGGGAGGCAGACAAAGCGGGCCGCAACGAACGAGGCGCTCCCGAGTAGAAGGACCCGGACGGCGAAGGTGGGATGGAATTCGGCGGACCCGTGGCTCCCGCCGTTGAGGGACCAGCGCCGATGGCCGTCGAGGGACGACTACCCGGTGGGGGACGACTCGGCGGTGCCGCCATACCGCCTCCTTCCTGCAGTATGGAAGGGAGAGGAGGTAAAACCGGCCGACCGGTCGGCGTCGAAGGAGGCGCCTCTCCGACGTCACCGCCAGAGGCGGGAGCGGCAGATCCCTTGGCATAAGGCGCAGTCGTCGTGGGAAACTGGTCGGCCAGGGAAGAGGTCACGCCAGAGTCGGAGCTCGCCCCCAAGGGCTGTTGCTCGTGAGGAAGACCGTACACAGGCTGTCCGTACGGGTGTTGAGAGTATGGAAAGGAGGACATGTAGGCGCCTTCCTGGTACTGCATGCTGCCAGATTGAAGAGCGTCATCGACGGCCTCATGCGTGCTCTTCGGATCCCCGTACATCCCAATGGCTAGCGGTTGAGGCCTGCCTTTCTGCCTCTCCTTCAAAGACCCTGACGCGTGCGCGTTCGATTGAGCCTGGGAGAGAGGCACGGTCATCTCGGAGGCAGCGCCAGCGACGGTGTGATACGAAGGGAAGGTCGAAGGCGGATACGGCTGCACAAGAGGCGCGCCGACCACCGAATTGGGCGGCGGCGGGGCCAAATGGCCGGCAGGGAAAGCCATATAGGGGTCGTAGGGGAACTGTGCTGGATACGGGGGGAAACCTTGAGGATAAGACGCGGGTTGCATCGGAACACCGGGGCCTCCGGTGGCGAAGTGGCCGGAATAGGTGAAAGACGCGTCGTAAGGCGCGCCCGGCTGGAACGAAGGCGGCGGGGCCGACGTCGGATGAGCCTGGAGCGTGCCGCCGTGTTGTTGCGCTTCCTGTCGGTCCGCGGTCTGTTGGCCGTGAGAAGATTGAGGACGAGCACCCTTTGCGGCGGACGATCTCTTACTGGCGTTGGCCGAGCGCGAGGGTCCAGCGGGCTTGCCGATGACTTGGGCTTGAGCGTGCTGAGCCTGGGCGGCAGAGGCGGCGAGAGCGGTGTGCAACGCCACCAGGTCCTGCATCATCGCCTCGTTGCGCTCCGGCTGGTCCGCGTGCACGGTCTGGGCATGCTGCCGGAGGTTGTCAAGGCGAGAGAAATTCTTGCCACAATGGCATCGGAACGGACGCTCGCCGGTGTGTTTGCTGGCCGAAGGAAGGTGATAGAGCGAAGTGTCAGGGACGAGGTGGATCACGCACGCGAGCAAGCACACGGCATCGGACGGGGTGAAGAGCAGCATATACAGACAGCCCCGGCTGGGTCGCGGGGATGGGGTGCGAACGAATGCTCACCGGACATGCCGAGCCAAGTGCTCGCTCCTGGTGAAGACCATACGGCAGTCACCATATCCTCTACACTGGAACATGGCAGGCCATCCAAGCCCTGCTGGCTCGATCGTGCGACGAGGGCGGAGTTAAGAAGGGGACGCCGCGATCGCGCTCAGGAACGGACGAGAGGGGGGTGGGCGGCGGTGGAGGAGGTGAGCGCACAAGCGGTGCTGGGGTGAGGATAGAAGGCGGTGCGGTGCGGTGATGGGTGCGCTGGTGGCTCTGTACGCGGGAGCTGCTGGTCGTCGTCGTCGGTGGCAGCGTGGTCGTCGTTGTTGTTGTCGTCGTCGTCGTCGGTCGCCACCGATATCGTCGTCGGTGGCGAAAAAGGGCGAGGGGCGAGTATGAGGAAGGAGGAGGGTTGGGGAGAGATGGCGAGCAAAGGTACTTCCACCGGTCACAGTCAGCGCGCTGGCGGGGCACGCGGAGCGCAAGGAGTAGCGATGCCAACTTTAATTGCAATTGAAATCGAACGGGTCCAAGCCGCGTCCGCTAACCGGCATTTTAAACGCACCCTCCCGGTTGTTAACGGGAGCCAAGACCGACAGCCGGAGGTCGACGTTTAGCCCGTGCCTCGCTCGACTTAGTTGCCTTCTTCATGCATATCCTCCCGCACGTGCCTCTCAAAGCATCCTCACTCCGGGGCGGGCTGGCAGGCTTGGCTTGGCTTGTTGTCGGCTGACCTGGTGACCCTGATGACCCTGGCCGACCCTGGTGAAAAGCTGACCTTGGCGGTCCACACTCGCCCCGTCGTCGTCACCGCCGCCCCACTGCCACAGCCTCGTCTCTACGGTACACTCACAGTATCTACCGCGACGTGAGGTCCCACTCCAGCTTCTAAACTAGGCACAGACAGCAAAGCAAGTAAGCTGAGACTTCTCTCAGACCTGTGAATGCTCTTAGGCTGGGACTCATGTCTCTGACGTAGGAACAGAACCACCCCTCGCGGGTTTCCTTGATCTGGAAATCCCGGAGCGTCCCGGCCGCGCGCGAAAGTCAGCTCGTCCGTTCGCGCACGCACACGGACTTTCCGCACTTGCCGCAGCCCCTCCCTCCTCTTTTCTTCGTCCTCCCCCCCCGGCCTCCCTCTTTCTTTCCCTCACTTTCAAAGCTCAGAGCGGCCTTCCTACCTCGTCCCCCCGGCTCGCCTTCTTTCCATGCGACGAGGGGGAAACTGGGCTCATTTCAAACGCTCGAGATCCAGTTGTCGCTTCTTTGGCTCGCCGCTCGATCTCGTCCCTTGGACGACCATGGGCGAACGCAGTCACCTGCGCGGCATACATTCCATTCCTACCTCATGTAATGTCCACACATCCGTCTCCCTTGTCCATCTCCTGTCCTTTTCCTTCCTCTCTACAGTACTATACCATGTACCAATCGGCAAGCGGCCTGCCGCACGAGTGGAGACGAGTAGACGCCGTCCATTTCTACCTATCCCAAAGCTTGGCCACAGCAAGAGGGTGTCATAATCGTACACGATCGCACATAGGCACACGACGGAGAAAGTGAGGGTACAAAAGCGGAGACAATTCAGAGACGTACGAACGAAAACAAAGCCCCTCCGTCTGTCTGCTGCAACGATACACAGCCTAGAAGAGAAAGCGCACCGCCAGCCACCCATTCATCGCAGCTCGAAGCTCGAGCTTGTCCGCTGCGGGACGTGCTGCAACGAAAGCTGCTGATCCCTGTCGAAGAAAGCAAGGACAGATGAAAGAAAACAAAGTCAGTCACCAATCGGTCGCAACCGCCCAATGCTCCCACCCCATTCCCAACTCACTGTTCGCTGTTCTCGTGGAAGTAGAACCTGTATACAACCCGCATAAGACCGCACGCGTTAGTTTCGACGGTCCCACCAGGATCATCCCAGTTTTTAAGTTCTAGCGTCTATAGCCCGCACACTCACCCACTCATCGCTCCGCCCGAGCTCAAAGAGGCAGAGGACAAGCTGGTCGGCGAGCCATCACCACCAAGACCGAGCGCAGACCGACTTGACGCTTGGCTGCTCCTTCGCGCCCGAGACGAAGGTCGCGTCGCGTCACGAGCATAAGAAGAGACCCCTGAAAAGGTCGAGGACGGGAGAGAAGGAGAGATAGGAGGAGACGTGGAGGCAAGAGGTGACGATATGGTCGGAATTGTCGAAGGCGAATTGCCAAGCTCGACGCAGACATAGTAGAAGCCTGGAAGGCCAGCATCAAAGTCAGATGAGGGTCAGTGTGAAAGGCAACACACAAAACTCGTGCTGCCATCTCGAATAAACGCACCTGCAAAGCTTGCTCCGCTTATATCGCGCACTCTGTGGTCGGGCACTAGAAACCTCTCTTTCCACCTCATAAAGATGTAAGGTTTGCTCATGTGGTTAAACCGCAGACCAGGCTTGGAAAGATGATTGCGCAATTGTCGGAAAAAGGGAAACTGGCCCTGTAGAAGAAAACAACAAGCGTCCCCACGACAACTCAGCCACGGTAGCAAGGTACGCGCCCCGTCAAGCGAATAGTTAAATTAGCCCGAGCGGCTTAAACTTACCCAGTGCTTCAGATCATCACGCTCACTAGCGCCCCATTTGTTCGTTAGGAAGCCGTACCTAGAGCCGATAATCTCCGCGTCGAAGTACGTCGTGAGCTCCGGCCAGTCGTCCGTCAGCCCGCGAATGTTGAGATAGCCACAGAGAAACGATGCTGGGATGTCCACATGCTAGACAGCAGCAAAGCCATGGAGGTGACTCAGCGCCAAGCAAGCGAAAGAGCTCGTATGCTTCCAAACGTATCACTCACAAGGATCGTCACGGTAACGTCGTAGCTATTTCGGCCGCTGCGTTGTGTACCCTTGAAAATGGAGCCCGGATACAAGCACGACGTGCCCGTGGACGGTACTCGCAGCCTCGTCATGTCCAGAAGTGGATCCGGCCGCGTATAGAACTCCCAACCTTCCCGAGTCTTCTCAAGCAGGTATGCCGAGACAGTCGAGTGGTCCTCCTTGCGCGAGGCAGCGCCAAATGACGAAGACGAAGTATGTGTACCCTTGCCCGCGACCAAGGACTCGCCATGTGGACCATAGACGCCTAATGCCTGGCCGGAGAAGGCAGACGGCGGTTGGATGCGTATGGCGTCACCCGTCAGCGTGTGGACAGGTCGTAGAGACCGCTGTGGTAGGGCGAGAGGCGATGATGGGCGCTCGTCGTGAGAAATGACGGCCGAAGGCCGGTCTGGGATGGGATATACCGTGTCTGGCGCAGGCTGCACATCATCGTCCTTCGATCTCGCTCCTTGCTCGCCACCGTCCCCCGGACGGAAACCGTCCACATCTTCTTCCGGCCCAGCGCTAAGACGCACATCACTCCCCGTTTCCCTTGCTAGCATTTGACCGCCACCCGTTTCCCCCGCAGAGCTTGAGGCAGGCTCCCAGGCGCCCAGTTCCTCAAACTCCATCTCTCCACGTGCCATAAACATCGCTCGCATGCATGGCACGCAGATCGGTCGTCCTTCAGCATCAACGGCGCCAACGATGCGACCATCTCGAGGGGATCCTGCAAATGGAGTGGCCGCCGGTCGCAGCTGCGGGGTCCATCCTGTTTGCGGGGTCGAGATATCGCCAGCCGAGCTGATATGAGGAATAGCCTGCACGTCGAAAGCTATGGTGCCGAGGGGGACAACAAGGTCAAGCGCGTTGGAGCACTGGGCGCACAGCTTCGCCTGTTGCTGCGCGGCAAAGTCGTCGGACGAGGCGTTAACTGCCGCGCTCTGGGTATCGGGCGTGGCATGCTGTGGCGGCAGGGGACCCTCGGCGGGCATCACGAAAAGAGTAGAAGGAAAGGGAGCAGGGTATCTCAAAAAGCAAGCCAAACCATGGAACAAGAAGGAGCTGCTGGCACTATGCGCTCGGGCCCAGGAATTGGAGATAGATAATGGAGGGGGAAGTCAGAAAAGAATCGTTGCAAGATGCGAGGTCGGATCAACCTGTGCAACAGCGACGCGGAGAAAAGATTGCCGCAGTAGCTCCCGTCGCCACGTGCGGGCATGCCGTCATTGAACGCTGCATTCTTTCGGCTAGAGAAGGATGCCGTGCCGAATTATATCTATTATCGTTCTTGTACATTCGAGTTAAACACGATGTTTTACAATCCCTCGTAACGGCACTGCTCCGATAGCCTATCAATGGCTACAATACTTGATTGGAGCACGTCATGAGGTGGGTGGCACGGGTTGGAGTCAGCCTCTGTTCTCTGTTCCTGCCCTAGCAACATGCAAAGCGGGCCAAGCCGGACCTCACCTGGAAAACGAACGAAACGTCGGAGAAACCCATTTCTGCGCGAAGGAGGTCGTCGTGCAACTTGCCAAACTCTGCATTCGAGTAATGATTCCACCTGGTGGGCCGGTGCGCGATCGGTGCAGCGCGCGTCAGTTCTAGTTCCCGCGGGTTGATTTGAGAAAAAGCCTAAATGTGACGACGTACGTGCTCGTATCCCCATACAGTAAAGCTGGTGCTTTGACGAATTGCTTATTGTCCTTGCACCTCTTGCACTTGTAGGTGTCGTGAGTATCGCAAAGAGTCTCCTCGCGGAATTCGAACAGCTGCCGTAAGTTTTCCAGCGAAAAATGACGTTCCGCATCTGAAACTTCGTCGACGACACAAGTCGACAGAGATTGCTTGTGCGACTGCCTGTGAAAGTTGTTCGACAAGCATTGTCAGTGAGATGTGACCGCACTTCAGCCCAAAAATGAGCACTTACCTTTGAAGGATTTTCTCCTCAATGGACCCCGTGGCAATGAACCTATACACGAAGCCTGTGGCCGAGAAATAAATGTCAGCAATATTCAATACTGGGGCGCGCCAAAGCTATGTAGAAGAGTGCACTCACATTCCTTCTTCTGGCCATCTCTCCAAACACGCGCCAGGGCCTGCTGATCCGAAGCCGGATTCCAGTCTGTACCCGGCAAGAAATAATCAGCGCCTTGGAGCCCTCGCCCTATTCAATGGGGGCCGCTTACCGGGATCAAAGAGGATGAGTCGGTTTGCACCGATTAGGTTGATGCCACACCCGCCGGCCTTGCTACTGAGGAGAAACACGAATTCTTTGCCTTCGGGATCGTTGAACCTGTCGACGAGCTTCTGTCGCTTCGTGACCGACATCGTCCCGTCCAGCCGAAAACATCCCCACCTTTGTTTGCGTGACGCCCCCCAGACGACAGAATAATCAGAAACGCAGCCAAAAAGCAGCACACCGGCTATCGGGATAAGAATTGCGCGCTCACTTCTTCGCTCGGCACATCCTTTCGAAAACGTCCAACGTCTGAGTATAGTTGCTGATAAGAACGATCTTGTCGGTGGTCGTCGATCTGATCTGCGTGAGGAACCGCTCAAGCACCATCATCTTGCCAGAGTACTCTATAGAAAGATTGCGCCTGTCACCCGGCCTGTAGCCTTCCGGAAAAACGGCCTCCGACCCCTCCAAATCCTCTGGCAGATTCAGCAGGTCGGGATGGTTGCAGAGCTTCTTAAGGATGCCAATGGCCTTGAGAGGTTGTGATCCCGTGCCGCGAATCAACTTCTTGATTTCCGGAGATCGAATGAAAAGGCGGTACAGAGCTAGTTGGAAGGGGCTCAGTCGACAGAACACGACATGTTCGTACTTGACCGGGACTGGGACAAGATGAAAACGGGGCGGTCAAAGCTAACACTATGCTCCTTGAATCGTCAGTTGCGCTGGACACTCACGGTATTTGGAGAGCAGATCATTAGTCCTCCTGATGATGAATCTGCTGACCAGCGAGGACAGCTCTTGAAGTTTCTTATCTGATTCCTCCCGCTCCTTGTCACTGGCGTCGGCATCGCGACCTCGCAAAATTGCCAATTCAAAGTTCTTACGGAATTCGTTGCGCGAGCCGAGGAGGTTGGGATTGGCAAAATTGAGCAACGAGAAATACTCAGAGAGGTCGTTCTGATAAGGGTGTCGATATGAAACAGGTAAGTCTTGGCCCTGGTCACTACTGAAGCGGAAAGAGTTCGCACCTGAATTGGGGTTCCCGACAAGATTACCCGCCTCTGCACTTGGATGCCGTTGAGTGCTTGAAAAGTCAATGAATCTAAGGAAAAGGGCGAAGGATGTCAGTGTGGTCTCCCGCGGAAGGAAAGAGCATACTTTTCAATTCACCGGAATTTTTGAGTCTGTGACCTTCGTCGCATAGCAGGAGACCGACAGGGGCATTTCCGAGGTCGGCGGTAAGATTGCGGAGCGTCTCATAAGAGACAATCATTACTGCGCGTGGAAGGAGAGCTGGAGTTAAAAAAGAGCAAAGATTTTCAAGGAAACCTTAAGACGCTGGACGAACTTACCAGGCTGTGTTACTCTGCGACCCGTTGCAGCGACCCATTGATGAACAGATTGTATCATTTGCTCCTTCGGCGCCTTGCCATCAATAGTCAAGGGATGCACTGCGTCCTTCCCCAGCCACTTGACTGAACAGAATCCAAAATCCAGAAGGATCAGCTGAATATTGCTGAAATTGCATGCGGAGGAGAAAGACAAATACCTAGCTCATTTGCCCAGTTGCGCACAAGGCTCGAAGGACACGCGATGATGCATTTTTCGATTGTTGGCTTACCGGGATCAGGCGACTGCTTGAGCAAGGTCCACAGCAGAGCGATACATTGCAGCTACTTGGACATCAATGGAAGATCGTGGGGGGTCAATGGTAGCCAGCAAACCGGATGACAAACTAGGACGACGACGTACCGTCTTCCCGAGACCCATCTCGTCCGCCATGATGCAGCCATAAGCGTTCTCCACAATAAGGCCCGTGGTGCACCGGTACATAAACTTTGGAGACACCGTGAAGGGGCGCAGTGAGCCCCATACTCGCTCAGTTCACAGCCGTGAATTGAGCTCACCTTCACGCCCTCTACTTGATGCGGGCGGAGAACTTTTATCAGCCGAGGATCGAGCACCACCGGCACTTTTTCAACGTTCCTTTTCCCCTTCTCCAGCCCGAGGATCTGCGCCAAACTCTTGTGCGGTCCGACATTCTTCAGCTTCTCTTGCTCCGCCTTGCGCGCCTGAATCTCTTCCTCTCTCTCTTTGGCCCCTTGCACGTCGTCCACGGTCGGATCAAAGAGCACTAGCGCATGGTCGGCCATTGGGTCGTGAAGAGGTCGCGGAGGGATTACTGAAGGTCGTCGCACACCGAGAGATGCTCCTGAGGGTCGAGCAGCGACGATATCGCCGGAGGAGCTGCGCATCTGAGGGACGGAGAAGACTCTGCGCATGGTGTCGTGCTTATCTTTAGGAGCAAATATGCCATACTTCTTGGGGAGGAGATGTGGAAGTGGTGCCCCGGTCGCTGTCACTCCCTTGTAAGTCTCACTCAGCGGCGGGCCCTTCTTCCTGCTCCTATCACCACCGCCGGTCGCTTCCCCATCAGACCCGTCACCGCCGCCACCCATGGAACCGTAGTCCACCCTGGCTCGCTTTCGAGACGGTCTTCCTCCGCGTCTATCATCTTTGATAGCTGGACTAGGTGTCCTGAAGGGCTTGAGGCCAGTTAGAGGACCGAACCCTCCGCTGGAGCAAGTGCGTGGGGAGGCAGAACTGCCAGTGGAGTCAAGCTGACCGGTTTGGTGTGCGACAGGGAGCAGGGGAGACCTTCGCATTGCCGCGCAAGGTCGAAAGAGGAATGTATCCTAGGATAAAAGAGCAAAAGTGTGGGTGAGAGCGAAGGATTTGTCAAGGACCGGGTTGGGAGGGGAGAGGAAGGCACCGTTGCGTTCCGGCAGGCTGGGTGAGACCGATCACTACGCGCTCAATGTACGCGTTGCGCCGCGTGACTGCGGCGCCGAATGTGCTCACGGCTTGCATCGTGACAAGAAACCCAATCCAAGCTTACGACAGTCAAATTCTCATCCAAAGCAAGAGGAAAGTGGTAGTGGAACCCAAGCTGAGCTAAATAAGTCATGCCGGCTCTGCTACAGGCTCGCGCTCTCTACGCACAGGCTTGTCGGTTTGTTGATCCTTCGATGAAACTGCATCGTAGTCTGCCTCCGGATGACGCTTCACCTTGTCATCCGCTACCATCGTCTTTAGGGCCTCGGGCCCGGCTTCTCGAGATGCAGCCACGGCCGCCCCAACTTCCTTTGTTCCTTCCGGTCCTTCCTCTTCATCCTTCTCCTTCTTCTCAGAGGCCCTCACCAGCTCCTCCAGTTCCTCCTCCAGCTCGGTTTCATCCATCTCAACGCCTGCGGCCTCGCGAGCCTCCTTGCTTCCGGCCTGGATGGCCTGCTCAATCTCGGCATGATCTGCAATGGCATCGGACATTGCCTCCATCGTCTCCGACACGTGTTCCATGTTGAGGTTGGGATGGGCGAGTAGGCCGCGCAGTGTCTTGGTAGCAGTCTCGTAGGCTTGCATGACCTGCAGTCCAGCATCAAAGGGATGAAACAAGGGTCAGCGGATTCGACCATGACAAGCGCATTCAGATGAAAATCTCAGCGCACCTCAATGTCACCCGCAGCTTGTTCGATTTTGAGTAACACCCCTTGCAGCGTTTCCTGGCTGCCCACTCGCTTGACCAGAACGTCTTCCAGCATTTTGCGCGATCGCAGATAGGAGAGCGCCTGAGCCTTCCGTTTCGCTCGTAGAGATTCTGAAATTTTAACTGAGCGCCTGCGTAGTCCAGACCAAATGAAACGAACTTTAGACCCTCCACCACTATCAAATCGAGTCGAGAGCGCAGCGCTGACGGTCACAAAATTGCGCACCGTTCGATCTCCTTCTCGACCTCTTGTATTTGCTGTTCCAGTCGCTTCAATGTGTCCTTGATCTCAACGATGCCTCGATCCGCTGATGTTATAGATAACGGCCGCTCCCCGTCAGCTGACATTTGAAGTTTGACAACCTACGGGGTCAAACCAAGTCAATTTATTATCACTATCTTTTAATCGAGCTTGACGACAGTCTCTTACTCCTTTGTCCACTACGGCGACCCTCTTGTCCCTCGTTAGATACCTCAAGACAACCTTCAAATCCAGTTGTGAAAGTGCAGCTTCGTGTTCGGAGCTTTTGTCTGCGAAACCGTATTTCGCGAACTGCTGAGCGAAAGCTGTCATAGAGTACACCGACTCTGCAGGTGACAAGGTGGAACTCGAGAAGGAGTTGTCTAGAAACCGTGACACCACGCTCTAGACGAAGGCCGCGAGCGTCAACAGTTGTCAATACGTTGTAAAACCATAGTATTCAAGATAGCTTTCCACTATGGTAATCGACGTTCCTGCTCACCTCCATGTTCTCCACGAGAACATAATCACCTCGAGCCCTGGCCAAAGTCTGCGAAGGATCTTCGTACGTCTCGCCATCGCCGACAAGGCTCATCTGCTGCAATGCCCACCACAATGGCCGTCCAATCAGTGTCGATGCAACCGAATATATTGACGGAAGGTGGCTTGCTGGCGGTCGTCGGTTAATGGGCCCTGGCGAGCTGAGGAACTCTGAAAGACGGAGAAATCTCCGGGATTGGCTGGCATCGGTCTTCGTCCCCATATCAATTAGCCGGTCAAAAAGGGCATAGGGTAGACAGTGTAACGAAATCAGGACCGTCAGATGTGCGCATAAGCCCATGGGTCGCCGCGGAAGTGCTTACCACAACTGTTGCCAGCCCCAATGGCACACCGATCCCATTGCGAAGGAGCCTGCTTGGCAGGGCCTGATCAAAGTGAAGCACGAAGCGATCGGGTTGCTTTCCGGCTTGCCTCGGCCCACGACAGTCCTGTATGCCTTTCAAGACTATCGTTTCCAGATGTTGCGTCCACCACTCCGCATTTGCTGCGTAGGCGGCGGGGTTCGACTGGCGTAGACGAGAGAGATCGGAGTAGAGGGCATGAGCCCGAGAAGAAGACGCTTCGCTGAGCTCTGGAAGCCCGGACAAGTAAGCGTGCAGGGCGTCTGATGAGGAGGTCATGGTTGTGGTCGCCACGTTCCGTAGGCGGGTGGTGGTAAGCGCCAGTTGCGGGTAGATTGACAGACAGCATTGGCGCTGTAGTTAGGAGATCGAATCTTTCGTCGCGCGCCTAATAAGGGACCGACGCGTTTGGCTCCGAACCTCCATGCCAAGTGCGTCAAGACCACAGCCAATCGTCACGGTTGCAGTGCCTATCTGTTTCATCATGCCTCCAAAGCACAATTATCACAGGGCGACAGGAGCGAAAGGTCGTAAGAAAGGTCAGCCCAATCCCGTGATGCAGCTCACCCCTCGACCCAAGTCCGAGGAGTAAGTTTACAGTAAAGGCCGTCGGGCGATTCTCGACCTTGACCTGCGCCTGAAACGGACGTGGCTCGCTCCTTCTCCACCAGCTTCGATCCTATCCGTCAGGCCATGGAGAAGGTCCTTGGTGCGTGCGTCTTATCCGGCCCTGTGTCCTGCTCTTTTCGAGCAGCCCCGCTCACGCTCTCGGCGGTGTTCAGAGAAAAGCGCGAGGCACGAGATCGAGGAAACCGCCGCCCTCGAGGACAAAACGGAAGCCATGCTCTCGCAGACAGAGAAACGGACGCTTGCAAGGTGGCAGGCTTCGATGGACAAGTGGTACGCACCTCCGGGGGCGAGCCGTCGACCGCATCAGAACGCGCGTACAGTTCATCAGATGTCACTCGGCTAACCGCGACGTTTGGTCACCGTCGCTGGACTGGCAGCGATAAAGCCGTGAGTCAAGCTCTACAGACCGTTTCCATCGACGATGGTTTGGATGCGGATCTAGAGACGGGCATCACTCTACACGAGGTATGTATTACGTTTGCATGGCGGCAGTTTCGGCTGTATGGTTGACGTGCTCCAAGATTGCTGCGCTGTGTTTTACCGCTCCTCTCGCTCACTTTTTGGTTACCAGGCGTGGATGTCTGATCCAG
Organism: Peribolospora kevripleyi; assembly: GCA_029717575.1. Lineage (NCBI taxonomy): Eukaryota > Fungi > Basidiomycota > Peribolosporomycetes > Peribolosporales > Peribolosporaceae > Peribolospora > Peribolospora kevripleyi. The sequence continues at coordinate 16,253 of JAMDHV010000177.1, forward strand.
TTTCCGCCATGGAGAGCTTGCACGCATATATTCACGAAAGAGAGGCGTCCGAGATGGATGCCACCATCAAAGAGCGCTGTAGGTGTGGAGCTGTTCCACCACGGGCATGGTACCAAGGTTCTGAGCAAGCCGTCGCTTTCCTTTAGACTTGCATCGTTCCCGTTTGGCGAATAAGAAAGCCAAGAAGGTTTTTCGGTCCGCTGAACAGGGATATGAAGAAAGACAGGCGTATCTGGAGGTGCGTGTGCTCAGTGTGCGGCACCGAGTTGACGATACATGCGAAAGGTTTTCTGACGCCATCCTATGTTCTGTGGACTTGATAGCACGCCATGAGCAGTGAAACCCTCATCAAGAGCTGCAAGGCACTTTTACATCTCTAGTCACTCTTTTTGGCCTGGCCAACGCCATGTCTCACCGTTCAGCCCGTAGGTACCTTCACTGGCGAAGACCCGCGCATGCACTTCCAATCCTGCCGATCCCAGGTGTGAAGAGGTCATGTTGCAGGGTATAGAAGAACATACGAGTGATGCGGATGGAGCAGTACAGGTGTGAGACATGTGTGGAGGTACAGGATGGATGCGTACAAAAAGAAGCGGGTGAATCATGGCCGCTTCCCCGACTGGTCTTTGTGAAATAGTAGAGGCTGCAAAAGCTCAACAGAGCCATTGGAACCTGAAGGTTTGGACGGTAGAGGAGAAGAGTCCGGAAATGGGATAGAGACAGGCGGCGGCGAAGTGTGTGGCGTGTATGGGCTGGTTGATCTACGCATGGACTGTCGTCGTCCTTGCTCGACCAAGCTGGCCGGCAAAGGCGAAGACGGGAGTCTGGGCGTCTTGCAGTGCCCCGGTGAACGACTGGGTGTTCGCGCACCGACCCAACGGGGTATGGAAGACTGCACGTCCGATTCGCTCCTCATCGAGCTAACGCGTGCCCTGACGGGGCGAGGAGTCGCCAGACCCGTAGCTTGCTGGGGAGATGTCGACTGCAGGTTTGCCGAAGAAAGCCACGGGAGACTTCCCCAAGAACTTTTACGAAGACGCGGCGACAATCTCGGCGGCGATTCGGACACATCAGGAAGGCCAAACACTTCAGCCGAGTGAGACGCCCTGTCAAACAAAATGTTTTCAGGAGTGTCAGCATCAGTATCCCTTCGTCGAAAAGACGTGTCTGCTCATCCATGTCACCCACAGATAGTCATGGAGCTCTGTAAATGAGGGGAGATGACCCGAATGAGTGCTCCTGGACGTCATTTACAGAATGGCAGTCACCAGCAGCCAACTCACCTCGCCATCCGCCACCAACTCTACACATAACCATACCTGAACGGAGGATTCGACAGAACACCAGCTTATCCACCCCGTTCATACGAACCCAGTACCGTCCGCTCAAGTCCTCCCAGGTGTCTCTCTGTGGCTGCGTGGCCGGTACCATGTTGATGCGAACCTGCGAAAAGGAAAACGGCATTTTCCTCGTTAAGGGGAACATCGCGGAAAAAAGGCGTACCCACGGTCACTTACGGGCATCTCATTGAGGATCTTGCTGACTGCAACGTCCAATTTGCTCTTTTCATTGGGACGATAATTGTTTGGCTTCGACTGATTCCTTTCTCCCGTCGGAAACTCGACGACGACGCGGGGAGCGAGGGCGTTAGTAGACTTTGAGGATCCCGTGGGCCTGGGAGTTTCCTCGACTTGGCGAGCGTCTTCTGATAGCGATGAGTAAGTTCGGGCGAGGCGAGGGAGGGGCTCGTTGGAAATGCAGGACTCGGTCGTAGAAGACACGAGATTGCCAGGACGGAACAAGTCGGACCGTCGCGAGCGGCCATCGCCAGTACGCTCCAACGCTGCCTTCGCTTCCGTGTCTCTGACCACGTCAGGGTCCTCGGCCGCATGGTTAAAGCCCTTCCCGACCAACCGCGAACCCTCGTCCTGATGATCACCGTTGACTGGGTCGTTCCTTGTCGGGTCCGAGGACTCGTCCAGGGTCTCGGTAGTACCCTCGATGACGTCTGTCGAATCGTCAGGTGTTTGCGTCGTGTCCACGACGACAGCGAATCCCTCCAGCGCACGCCCGTCAGCCGTCCTTGGTTCGTCAAGTTCGCGGGATTGATTTTCGTAGCCTGAAGGATCTTCACTGATTGAGCCGTTCACCGGAGCTTCCACAAACTCTTTGTCTCTCTCGGTCGTCTCCTCCGCGGCCGTCCCGGGCTCCGGAGGACGCTGTTTGGCTTCCAAGGCTCGGTGATACGCCGCTACCGCTTCAACAGCTTGTCTTACCCTCCTTGTGGCGGAGGCGAGCTCCAAGGTAAGGGTGGACACGACCTTGTCATTGGCAGCCTCTTGATCGGGGTAATCTTGATGCATGGGCCGAGGAATCGCGCCACCGTGGTCTCCAAAGGCGGCAGCAACCCGTTCCAGCCTCGCCTCAATGGTGGAGCAGCGCGATGCGAAGGCGGAGTACTTTGCTTCTGTCAGCTGCTGAGTCCTCGCCCTGTCGACGTCGTTTGTCAAGAGTTTGCAGTCCGCCTGAAGGCTCTTGAATGTTTGGGAGAGCTCATCCGCCTTCCGCCACTGCTTCACAAGATCGACTAGGAAGGGACCCTGAGTATTGAGTAGCGAGGCCTCGTTTTCTAGTTGCTCTTGTTCGTCGAGAAAGGCATCCGGCACCGGCACCCGGGATGTGTCGATTAACTTGTCGAGCGTCGCGCCGCAGGAAGGAACGATCGAGTGCATCAGCGAGCGAATACGAGTCGACAAGCGAGCTGAATCGAGGGCGAGGATTTCCGACTGCATGAACCTGGACATAGCCGTGTGCATGCCCTTGTGACCTGGCGATCCTTTAGCGACACCGATGGGAGAACTCTGAGGGGAAGACGACGGGGAGGTGCCTTCTGCATTTTTAGAGGCGGTTGCACTCCATCTGCCTCTCAACGTTACGAAATTGCTGACGTCGCGCTTCAGAGAACGCAATTCCCGCCAAGCAACGTGTCGCTGATCCTCCCAGTCGAGTCGGATACCAAGCATCACGAGCATGTTGGCACGGCTGCGGAGCAGATGAAGCAGGCGGTCGAGAGATATTATGGTGCTGAGGGCGATGTCGATGAGATCGGTGCTCTCATTGTCCAGCTCACGCTTCGAAGCGGCTGAGAATCACAGACAGAGGAGCGATCCAGGATTCAGAATAGCGCTTTATGGCCAAAATTGACGAGAAGGAAGAATGCGAACCTTTGGCGACCTTTTTAAGCCGGCTCATTTCCTCCGTATCGAACTGCTCCGTCTCGCCCTCCAATTTGTCATTCTCCATTGCCCATTGCTCTACCTGCTCCCTGGATGCTATTTGCTCGCCTGAGTGGACTTGTTCTTCCTCTCCGGCGAGAGAGACAAAGATGCCAAAAGGATCGACCTTTGGCAGTGTCTCCAGAAACTACATGCCACGGAGAAAACACGTACGAGCTTCAGCAAAAGCAGGATACGGAACAAAAAAAACTTGTTTAGACTCACCTTGATCTTCTCCTCTATCCATGCCTTTTTCCGCGTGAACCGAGTGAGGGAGACGACGTCGTCAGAGGAAAGCGTGCCCACAGATGCCGGGGACGTCATGGATGGCGATCAGGTGGCGCTGAAGAGTAGTTCAGCGCCGCGAGAGAAACAGAAGTTAACGGCCTAAATGTCGCATCGACGTGCGCGATGGGCGGCGCTCCTTTTTGGACGAAGCTGCTGCTGAGGTCGGCAACAATCACACAAAACAGACAACAGGGGCCCGAGTTGGAAGGATGCGGTCGCGACTGGGACGTTGTGTCCGCATCACGTGCCAGCCTCGCACCGCGCCGCAGAAGATCATCGACCGTGGATGAACGTGTGGACGCGAGCAGCTCCATCATTGCGACAAATAGACGAGCGTCATGTTCAAAAAGTACGTTCGAGGTGTTAGGAATCTCACAACCCGGATTAACACGCACATTCACTTATAACCTCCCTTCCGTTGTGCCAGGTTCTCCCCGAAGGAGGACGTGGCCACCTCCACGGCCGTCAAATCTTCTGTGCAACGGGCGATGCGCACAAAGCTCCTCGAACAGATGCCGGTCCTGGCGGAAAACGATGCTGCTCTCATGGAAGCGATATGGCCCAAGAAGGAGAACATCACCTTGCTCAAGTGGTGGGCAATAATAGCGTTGCAAGGCCGTCGTCCGTTACAGGAGTGAACAACTCAACTTCCCTTCTTTCTCGCGGCTTGCAGCAAGGATCACATCAGCATCCTCTCCTACAAGGGCGAGCCGCTTTTCTTTCAGCATTTCGATGGCCCCTACTTCCCGACTCTGCGGCTACTTCACAAATGTGAGTCGACGCAAACCGTACCCATTCTCGGTCGCATAGTCGAAACAACTTTGTTCCGTGAGCTCGCTGACCAGTACCAGTTGCATGGCCCTTCCCGCAGATCCCCAACTGCTCCCTTCGGTGCAGGTGGACCGTGGTGCCATTCGCTTCATCCTCGCCGGCGCTAATATCATGTCGCCTGGTATGACCTCGAAAGGCGGCCGCCTCCCCCCGGCTTCTGAAGCGGTGCCGAGCGGACGCGCGGTAGCGGTCATGGCGGAAGGGAAGGATAACGCTGTGGGCATTGGCTTGACTAAGATGGACACGGAAGAGATCAAGAAAAGTAACAAGGGCATCGGCGTGGATAACATTCATTATCTGAACGACGGTGAGTCATCTAGGCGGTTCTTCAGCCCTTGTTCCATCGAGCATCTCGAACTACCTCTGACTGGACTTTCCTTCTTCCCTCGACCACATCAGATCTATGGGCCATCGGACAAATCTAAAAGGGCAAAATTCGTATTTCGCGTGGTCGAATGGACCCATGATATTACTCAAGTTGGGGATAATTTGGTCGACTCATTTCGGGCGAATTTTGCAAAGGCAAAGTCCCGCCGCCTATCCACTCCCATACGCGCCAGTACTCGCCGCGCGATTCAGCCTGCCTCGTCCGTACGTTGGAGTTTCCCTCGACGATAGGTTCCACTTTGCTCCACAACCGTTGCCGGCGAGTCGGAGAGGGCTCGTCCGAGAGGACAAGGTCTCGGAGGTGTGAGGTCGGAAGATATGGATGCGGAACTTGTACGGGGTCGGCGTAGTGGGCGTGCTCCTATAAGTCGGAGAACGATCAGGCCTGGGCACTTCCGAAAGCAAAAGAGATAAACTCTCATAAACTCGAAAAGGAATGAGACTACCCACCTGCTCTCTGAGCCGCTGCAGAGCAAGCTGGACGAGATCTGCAACCAGTTTGGCTTCTGACCGCGTAGCCTGCATTCGCCTTCGCAGGAGGGCCACAAGCAGGTAAAGAAATATTGTCCCTGTGCACCACACCATAAAGTCGCCCTGCGATCAGCATGGTCCCGCATTTAACTCGGCTCGCCTTAACTCACCTCCTATCCGCCACCGATAGCGAGCTAGTACACCAGCGATGGTTTTCCTCAGACGGCAGCTCAGTGGTCGCGTAGCTGTTTGAGCTACAAGCCACAGCGATCCACTGGAGAGGGTGATCATTCAATAACGAATGATAGACAACAGGTCAGCTGCTTTCTCAGGACGACGTGGGGTATGAGTTTACTCACTCGTCGTTCACGGCCGAGACTGCTCCCTGATTGCTTACGTCTTGAATAGCAAGGTTCCAAAGATCATCAAAGTAGGCGTCGGAGAAGGAAGGCTGTGTAAGACATGGCCATTCGGCACAATGTCAGAAGTCCGCATCTTCTGACGCTCCGTTCCGCAAAACTCACATCCTTGTTCTCTCGGAGATTTTCCTTCAGCTCATCCTCTCTCACTGCGTACGATGCCAGGCTTCCGGCACGATCAATTCCTCGCCGTCGGCCGCACTCCACCTCCCCGCGAAAGACCGACAGCCGCTGCTCAATCTCGTGGGAGAGCTCTGCAACTAGCACCTGCTTCTGTGTGTCCGGGATGCAGCGGGGAGGATGCAACGCAGGCGGGAAGAGAGTATGGGCTAGGGGCAGAGAATCGAGGGCACTCGGAGCAAGCACGTAGTCGGACGATTCGCACGCAACCACGTGGCCACCCTCGCAGATGGCATGCGACGGACATGGTGCGCAGGTAGGTGCCAGCTTTTGAGCGAGTACGGAGGGCGGCTGGCCGATCTCCGCTCTGCGTTTGATCGTCTCATTGGACTGTGATCCGGTGTCGCAGAAGCCGAGCTCCTTGCTCTCCTGTATGTACCAGGCGGCAAAGCCAATGGCAAAAAGTACGAGAAGCGTCCAAGCGAGATCGCCGAGGTTGGCGAGGATGTCGGTGGGAGGCCGCTTTGTGGTGGTCGTACGTGGTCGGACAAGGCGGCGCTTGCTCGACATCGGAGTCTGAGCAGGCGCTGAAGAGCTTCCCTTGGGGGTGCGACGAATATCGGAAGGAGGGGAAGGGGTGGTTGAAGACGGAATTTGCTGTCGCGCGGTATCCACGTCTTTGGCAACGCTTAGGGGTGTGCGGCGAACGCGGGATGGAGTGATGGAAGTCGAAGTAGAAAGATCGCTGGGACCTTCAAGCTTTGAGGCCTGCAAATCCGTAGGATACACCGGAAAGATCGATACATGGACTAGACAGCGTAAAAGGGAAGAAACACGAATCCGGGAACACTCACTCGTCTCTCCAAAGAAGCCAAGATAGGAGAATCCCTGGGACCGTCAAGCTTTGAAGCCTGCAACCCAGGATAAGGTGCCAGAAGCGCTCAATGCCTGGCTAGGTGGCGTAATTAGGAAAAGAAAAACGGACCCTAGAGTACTCACTCGTTTCTCTGAGGAAGCCATGGGAGATGCGCGCTGGCGGATGGCAGGCACAAGAGGACGAACATGCTCCTCGAACGCAGCTATCAGCTCCGCTTTCCTTGCGCTGGAAGGGAGGACGATTGAATACTGGTGCAAGACATTGCGTAGTTGAGGCACGCGCAGGGTCCATGGATCAAAGTCGGGCTGCAGATACACCTCGTTCAGGTCCATCGCGAGCCGGCCGTGGCTGTTGGGTGTGATGGGTCAACCTAAAAGTCCGGCTGAGCGTGAGGTGTCCGTAGTGTTGCCGGTTGCTTTCCATGATCGAGTTTTCTCTAGCACGTGATTGATTGGCTTGCGCTGCGGCATCTCCACGCTTCGACGTACGCCCTGGCTATCCTGCTGCTCGCCAGCGGAAGTCGTGCGACGGCGGTTCCGATCGAATACACTATACATTATCCTCGTTCACACATCCCTTCCCTTTCCGGCTTCGAACATCATGTCGCCCAAGGCCGGCTGGCGGGCCGGTATGGAGGACGTGACCTGGCTCGAGTCAGGCGCGAGTTCCAGGGAACACTTCGTGCTGGTCAAGAAGCTCGAGAAAGCTGAAACTCCCGAGGTGCGTTTCCGAAGTCTGCTTTTAAGTTGCTAGCTTGCTGTCTTGCGAGATTGCGAAGTGTTTGGTGATAATGAATGCTCCAGCTTACCTGCACGCTTTTGAGTGCTCCCTCCTTTACCCTCTGGTCTGCTTTAGAACGCGGATAGTCTTTTGGTCGACGAACTGGGACATATCAAGGAAAGGTTGAAGAAGGGGACGGGTGCCTCCAGTGTGAGCACCGCTTTTATTTTGGTTCTTCTTTAAGGCGCTCTTTGGGTGATTTTCTGTTTTTACGGTGCTAAGGACCTTGTGGCTTTGATTTCTCACCCGTCACCTTTCAGTCCGTCTCCCAAGCTCTCATCGTCCTTCTCTATATCTCCATGCTGTATCCGCAAGAACCCGCGCCGCCTTTAGAGAAGCACACATTCACACGTTCTGCCAGCTCGGATAGCTTGCTTGCGGAGGCGGTGAAGTTAGCTGCCAGAGCTCGCGAATTTAAGCACCGCCGTACTGGTGAGGATGGGTAATGGGCGAGGGCCTCGAATTGTCAAACTGTGAAGGTGTCGCAGATGGACGCAGCAGGTTGTCCTGTATCAGCGATGTTTCTGATGCACTCTGTCTCTGTTACAACGCACAGGTTATTTGGCTTGTGCGTTTCTCATGCCTAAAGGGCATCCTCTCGCCCTCATGCTCGTCAACACTATCCGAAATGTGAGTGTGCAGAGAAGATCTTCCTACCTTGACTGAGAGACTGAGTGAATCCGCTTCTAATTTTCCCAATAGCATCTGGAATCATCCTCCGAATCAAATGTATGCCTCGCCCTCGATGCTCTCCGTCATGTTGGTAGCCACGATATCATCCCTGCAGTGCGGGATCACTTGGAGGATCTTCTTGGTCACACGTCGTGAGTCCTATGGTCATTTTCATCTCTGGGTTCAGGAGCATAAGACACTCGTCTTTGAGACTGACGATGCCAACATTTGCACTTCATCTCTCCATAGCCCTCATGTGCGACGAAAGGCGCTGGCTGCCATCAGGAGTCTATCCAAATTGACCTCCGTTAGTGGTCTTCCTCGATCGCCATCCGGCGAGGACACCCCTATGGTCCGAGCCAAAGACAAGATTTTGTTTAAATTGGAGGACCCGGATGCGATGGTCGTCAGCGCAGCGCTTGGAGCTGCTGAAGACCTACTTCAGGTGAGTTCGACCATGTAATATCATCTTCAATAGACCAAGGGTTTGGGGTTGACCATAGACCTGACTGTCCTGACACAGAATGGAGTCATACAACCCAACGAGCTTATCTTGACCATCAGAACTCTCCTTCATAGGACGAATGAATTGACATCGTCCGCCAATTACCATGGGACTCCAGCACCGTGGCTGCAGATCAAAGGTGTTCGACTCTTGGCGGCATCGGTTGGGCGGCTCGGCGACGAGCAGAAGTAAGTAACAACCGACATCGGGCGCACACTACCACAAAGGTCCAGTAAACTTACTTCTTAGTGTTCATTCTTTGATCAGGCATGAGCTCGCGACTCAAGCGTTAGAGACGGTTGGAAAAGTCCTGTCCGCCTCTGTTGACGGAGTCGATGCATCTTACGGTAGGTTGTCCCATCTTTACTCATGCTTACCGGCCGTGGTCCTGAATTACATCACTTTATTTCTCTGGTCATCAGCTGTGTCCTTGGAGTGTCTGCGAGCGCTGCGCACCTTTCCGACAGCTCTTATTCGGGAATCATTCGAGCCATCGAGCGACTCAGTGCTCAAATCGAACGTTGGCAAGTTCATCACCCAACACTTGCACGCGACCAACCCAAATCTGCATTACCTGGCCCTCTCCAGTCTGTACACGCTAGACCCTGGGCTTTGGGCAGGGAGTGCATCCACAGCTGACGCAGAGCCTTCGAGTCTTGAATCTTCCGGTGGCAAGACTAGTCTGTTGGGGGTGGACGACATGGCCCGGGTCATGAGCTTCATGTCCTCCGAGGATGAGAGTTTGCGGCGGCTCGTGAGTTGTTTATTACACATTTCCGCTAAGCAGAGATGGCCATACAATGGCAGGTTTGTGCGTCCTCCTCCCTCACTGGATGACAACTGACGGCTCTCACTTGATGCCAGACTCTGCGGGTTCTTGGTCGTGTCGACCCCGCTATCCTGCGACAACGCTTCTCTCAACTTAAAAAATCCATCAACGACGGCAGCGCATCAGATCCCATCGAAGCGTGCTCCCTCTCCTTGGAATGCGCTTGGATCGCTTCTATGTCTGCTTGCCAACTAGATAGTTCCGGGATCGAATTGGACGTTCTCGCCAGTGAGGCAGATAGCGCTGTCAAGGCCCCGGTCAACGTTGTCAAGGAGCATGTCGAGCGAATCGAGGCTGTCATTGATGCGCTATGGGCACATCCAAGCCGACGGCCCGCCCAGCGCAACCACCCTGTCGTATTCGAGGGCTTGGTGGAACAAATTTTGGTGCAGTTGAGAGGCTGTAAGTTTTTGCTACACTACTGTACGCCTGCTTACTTGGCCAGAAGGGTTTTTGCTCATCTTGCTGTGGAATCATTTTGAATCTTCTGCCTACGTCAGCTCCAAGCGACTTCGTCTCAGCTTTCGTGGAAGCGCTTTGTGACCAAATCTCACCATCAGATCGGGAGGAGCAGACGAGAGCACCAACCTTTGTGCTTGTATGCGCTGCCGTCTTCTGCGAATACTCGCAAACGCTACAGGAAAGCTCGTTGCTCAAGTCGTTGGGAGCACTCGCAGCAACACTTGACTCTCTCCCTGGTAAGAAGTCTCCGCCCTACGAGGACCGGGAAGTGGGGCTCGCGATTGCTTATGCCATGGAATTATTTGCTTGTGCAGCTTCCGTCGCGGAGGCCGTTATAATCGCTATGATGCAGCTCGCTGCCCAAAGACAAAGCTCACTGGAGGATGTCATAGCCAAGGTCGATCAGTGCGGGAAGCGGGGGCACCCTCGAGTGCGAATGGTGGGTCTATCGCACCAAGCCTACGCTGTTACAGTAAGTTCGAGCAACTGAGAGCGCACTCGTGTTCTTTTACACAGAGGTGCTCTCAATATTGCCAGCTGGTAAAGAACCCGGCGGGCCTCCAATTATTGGCTGAGGCCACCAAGATGACGACTGTGAGCAATTCCCTACTTGAATGCGTTAACACTGTGCTGACGAATACGGATGGGTTCTGTAAACAGCTGCTGGACGTCCTGCAGGCCGTGGAAGCATACTTCGCAGGCACACTTGCTTTGCCCCGCTCGCCTTCACCAACGCCTTCCAGTGCCGCATCTCTCACGTCCCTCACCGGAGATTCCATGTCCACTTCAAACCTACGATATGACCGCTACGACCCTCCTTCTCCTCCGCCGCCGCGACGCGAGGTTCGCGTGGCTGAAAGGCCGAGCGCGAGACCGCCTCGGAGGAAGCGAAACAAAGGACGAGGAGAAGACGTTGAAACACTGGGCATGATGGCCAGTCAGCTAACTTTGATGGGAGAGGGGGAGGAGGAGGACGCGTCATGGTCGGAGGTGAGCTGCTATCCTTCCGCCTTGCCCTGCTATGGCGTCTGACATTCTTTTTTATCTATCTGTCTTTAGGGGACGTCTATGGGTTCTCCACCTTTGGGGATACCTTCGCTATCTCTGTCGATGCCTTCGCCATCTTTGTCGATGCTCTCACCTCGGAGTCAGCATAACCAGCAGGCGACGGGTGCTATCTCACAAGTGTGTACTCGCTTCTTGTTGCCTCGGTCGGATGTGTTGGACCCGTTTCACTCAATTAAAACATTTTCCTTAAAGACATCTGGTCACGATCTTATCAACCTTGACAACGAGGCTTCTTCTCAAGGATCGAACAAGGAAAGCAAAGTGACCATACCACGGGCAACAGATATGGAGGTTAAGGAGGCTCCTTTGCTGATACTAGACAAACCAACAAAGGAGACCGCGCCACAGGCTCTGGACAAGGACCAGGAAGACGTGCCGCTGCCCTTGGACAGAAATGTCCAACAAGTCCCGTTGCAGGGGGCGGACAAGGAAGCTCACGAGGCTGCAACCCGTCGGCAAGCGGAGGAGGGCCAAGAAGCCCCATCCACGCAACCAGACAAAGAACACAAACAAGGTAAGGTTTGCCACCATGCGCGCCACGGATAGCATTGAGGACAACTTCACAGGTGATTGACGCTCTTTAGGGGCGACAGGATTTCGGTCTCCCCCGCAGGCTGTTTCCCAAGTGCGGTGGACATGGGACTCCCTCGAGGGCAAGCCGACGCGCGGGTGGAGCGGTCGGAGTAGTGACGAACTTGTCGGCCTCCTCCAGCCACTCGGTTTTTTGCTGGACGAGCAAGAGAGTAGGGAGGGAGGTAAGCAACGTATCGGGCAACAGGTGCCGCTCAGAAGTCCAACTCTGAAGCCTTCTTTTTTCAATCGCTTTTTCTCAGTACCGATGCTTCGAAAGTCGCAGAGCAAGCCTTCCGCAAAAGCGTCCGCACCAGTCTCCTCTTCGAGCGAGGTCTCTTCGAATCCAGACCCGTTCTTGTCGAGCGCGTCAAGCGCATCAGAGGACGGTGACAACACCGAGAACGAAACGCTCGTGGCGATGGTTCGCCTGACGGTCACCGACGACGGCACACTGTGGATGGTGCGAGGAGACCCAGACTTGACGGCGGATGCCGTGGGCTTACTTCGAAAAGAGGAATGACTAGGGTGCTTCTTTGCGTATAATACAAGGAAGGATGGAAAGAAAACTCCGGCGCCTCGGAGGAACACGCTTTGCCAGTCTGGGTCACTGGATTAAGGGAAAAAGTCGGCAATCAGCCGGAGCTCATGCTTCGAACCGAGTCGAGCAGTGTAAGCTATAGAAGCTCTCACCTTACAATATCGATCACTCTTAAGTTTTGCCCTTCTGTCAAGCATGGCCTCTGCAATTCTTCCCTCTTTGGCGCTCTTGCGCAGCTCCTTTCGGTCGCTAGAACTGAGCACCGTCCGCCCAGAGCCCCACGCCTGGTATCGTTTACTGCGATATTAAAAGGCATTTAGAGAACCAGTCAGCTGGAGACAAGGCCATGAGAAAACGCTGTTGCGTCTCCATGAGACTCACTTGAGCTCAGCCTCATCATCCAATCCATCCTCGCCCTTCTTGTGCTTCTTGCCCTCGGGCCCCAGCCTCGCGTCCCTCCGGAAGCCAGCTTGGACGAAAACCTGAAAGGTCTCGCCGATGGCGACAGTATCGGAGTCCCCTCGCACAACCATCTTGCCACCCGCCACCTCGTCCACGGTCAAGAAGCCACCGTAAACGGACTGAAACGCCATTCCCTCCGGCCGGGCTATGGGCTCCCATTCTTCCTGAGGCCCGCGCGCCTCGCGCTCGGCAGAGACGACTCCGTGCTTGTCGCAGCCAAGGAAGCCCCCGGCGGCCGATCGGAAGGTGACCTTGCTGGAGTCAAGCACCTTTGTGCACACCCAAACGTGGTGAACGTCCGAAGGTCTCGGTCGGTATCCCGACTTTGCCTCTTCTTCCGGTTCTTCCGTTGGGGAGGAGATGCCGACGGACGGGGCATGGACACGGTTCATGACAGGATCCCAGGCGACGCAGATCGGCTGCGGGTCTGAAGGCTGTGTAATGAAAGTGGGCCCGTTCAAGTCAACTCCTGTCTCTGCCGATACCCAGGCTGAGGAAGCAAAAGGGGAAGAGCAATGGACGTCAGAGGAACGATTCTGGAGCCGATGGTCTCGTCTCGTCGTCGAGAGGACGAGCTGGAAGAGACCCTGGACAGTCCAGGTTCATCACTCACCCTGAGGATCTGCCGGCTCAGGCTCTTTCGCGTCATCGCCACCCGCGCTCCCGGCCTTTCTCTTCGTGCCCTTCTTCTTCGGCTTATCGCCCTTGAAATGGAGTGGCATAATGTGAAGTGCAGGTCAGGAGACGAGGGACGGTCGAGGACGAACGACTGGGCACATGTTCGTGATCGATCTCGACGGCGTTTCGGAGAAGGACGGCGTTCTCGTGGCTCGACAAACCGAGGCGCAAGTGGATATCCAGCTGTTTGTGTAGACCGTCCATCTCATCGTCGCTCACCTCCTTCACTCGTTTTTACCACGTTCTCTCCTAGCTTGGCCACTCATCATGCCCACTTTTTTCGAAGGCAAGAAGGTGAGAAACAACAGGAGGAATGGTGCCTAGAGACCGCCTGGCCGATCTCCTCGCTCACCGGGATTCTATCGCCCCTGTCTTCATCGCCCTTGCACCTGTGAACGCTGGCACCCTCTTTCTCACCTTGGACCCAACGTAGAGCTTTGCGGATGTGCCGGTCACCGACAAGGGTGTCGACACTCCTCAGTTTCTCGAGGCCGCCGAGGCGCTCGTCAAGCTCTTCGATCTCCTCGGCTCCGCGGCCTTCTCGGTCGTACAGAATGACATGACCGGGAACATCAAGGTAAGCCAGGCCGCTCGAGAGATTCAAGGCCCGGACGCATGTAGCTCACATCTGATATTCCAACCCGTTGCTTGCATCGTCGCTCCCAGAAAATTCGCGACCGCTACTTGACCAACACTGAGGCGAACGCCACGCTCGAGTCGCTAGTCGACAACGAGAGGGGGGAGAAGAAGCGCACCGCCACGGAGGGTCTCGTGTGGTTGTTCCGGTACGTTGCCCTTGGTCGGTCAATGTATCTAGCTCTGAACTGCGCAGACTCCTCTCTGACTGTGGTCATATTATGGCCTTCCGTCATCCCTCTTCAGTGGTCTCGCTTTCACCGCCGCCGGTCTGCGCCGTTCCATTCAGAACAAGAGCGAAGAGCTCGCCGCCAGCTTCACGCAGGCATACGAGGGCACGTTGAAGAAGTACCACTCCTTTGTCGTGAGGCCGGTGTTCGGCGTGAGTTCAGCTTCTTTTTTTTTTTTTTTTTTTTTTTTTTTTTCCT
>JAMDHV010000178.1:0-30498 GCA_029717575.1 Peribolospora kevripleyi
ACCATAGTCAAGATCACATATGACCTCGCCGCCGATTATGACCTGTTCTTTGAGGACGGCAAGTTGCGTTACCCCAGTTTCACACGGACGCACGGTAACGCAACTTGCCGTCCTCAAAGAACAGGTCATAAGCAGCGGCAAGGTCAGATGTGATCTTGACCATGGTTCAGAGTGGTGTGTATTCATCAAGAGGGAACGTGGGCACAATGGTAGTACACGAGGTTGTATGTGAAATCACACCCCCGCCGGAGCAGCTATCTCACATCCCAGCCGGAGATATCCGTAGGGCATGCGTCGTCGCGCCGCTTCTTCCATTGGCTGGATGACAATCAGACCAGATGACGCGGCAAGCAGCACAAGCAGCAACAAAAGGAGGTCTCATCTTGGAGCTTGAGAACGGAGCAACGTTGACAACGACTTTACAGGCGCTCGTCGAGGAGCCAAGTGAAGGAGAGGACTGTGGTGGATGATACGTGCTTGCAGCTGGCGGGAGGTGCCCTCGACCACCCCCGACTGTGCATTGGCCCTCCGGTATGGCGGGCGAGAGCGGTCACATAACCCTAACACTGGCCCTTGCTGGGCTTGCTGGGCACGAACACTCGAGCACATAACGAACGGTTCGTGCAGTGCGAAAAGCGACCGGTCAGTGCGCGCAGCGAGTTGGAGGCGACGAAGTGTACTCGGTCTGATTTTAACACGGCACAGAGAGAGAGAGAGAGACGACCTCCTCCGTCCTCTACCGTGGTTGTTCCATCGTCCTGTTTACGTTCTTCCTCCCCAGGCTTTCGCCAGACCTGCCGTCCGACCTCTTGCATCCCTCTCGCGGCTTCGGCCAGAATTGAAAGCGTTCCCCTTAACCAGAGAGTAGCTCGTTGCTACAGGTTCTCCGTCGGCGATTGCATAGCTTGACGACCGCACCTGTCTGTTTCTCTCTCGTTCTCTTGCGAGCAGGCGATAGTGAAGAAAAGACGGATGCCGAACGACGTCTGAGCGCCGGATAGACGACTGCGGCATCCGGCATCCGCAGTCGCTCGCTTCCCCAGCGTCTCGCGCACTTTCACATGCGCGGAATCCGACGCCGAGGTTCAACAGCGTGCTCCGCCCTGCCTGGGAATCACTGGACATGGGCGAGACGGCACGGAAATTCAGAGCATGTATAGAGCACGAGCGTATCTTGCTTCGCTTCTCGTGAAATCCTCGACAACAATCTGCCCATTAACATACCGGAACTAGCTCCACTCAACCCGCCCGTTCGCCGCTCGGGCCGCTCGATCATTGGGATCTTTTTCACGCTCAGCATGTCACGGTCGACGTCGTCTTGCTCGTCCACCATCACTTTCCCCTTCCCAGGCCTTTTTATCTTTAAAACGGCAATTTCTCCTCGCGTTCCGTCACCACCATTCCTTGCTCCTCCCCGTCTCTAGGAAAGCGAGCAGCAGCTTAGCATATCCCTTTCTTCGTTGGTACAGGAAACGCGAACGCGATGACGTCTGCAGAGCGACCAGAGTACCACGACGTCGTCATCGTTGGCGCCGGCGTGTCCGGCATCGGCATGGCCGCCCAGCTCAAACGCAACCTCGGCGTGACGGACGTGCGGATCGTCGACCGCGAAGCGGGCCAGGGCGGTACATGGTGGGCCAACACGTACCCGGGCTGCGCCTGCGACATCCCCGCTACGCTCTACAGCTTCAGCTTCGCGCAGAAGAAGGACTGGTCCACGTTCTACCCGGGTCAGGGCGAGCTCCGCAAGTATATCACTGACGTGTGCCACAAGTTCGAGCTGGATGACAAGTTCCTCTTCCGCCACGAAGTGCGCTGCGCCCGCTGGGACGAAGCGACCCGTCTCTGGAACGTCGAGCTGGCCGACCTGAGCGAGGTGGGCAACGACAGGTCCCTTTCCCCGGACTCGACCAACTCCGAGGTGGTTCAGACGGCCAAGACGAAACACTTTGTTTGTCGCGTGTTCATCTCCGCCGTCGGAGGCCTCTGCATTCCCAACGAACTGGACGTGCCCGGCGTGAAGGACTTTAAAGGCCCCCTCTTCCACTCGGCCCGGTGGGACCACTCGGTGGACATGAAGGACAAGAACGTCATCGTCGTCGGCAACGGTTGTTCCGCCACCCAGTTCATTCCCGTCATCGCTGATGAAGCGAAGACGCTGACCCAGTTCGTCCGCTCCAAGCACTGGTGTGAGTAGCCCCGTCGTACGGCTTTGGTGTTCTCTCTCAATTGTATCGGCTTCCAAAAGCCAAAGCTCTGGCTCACTCCATTAAACCGCCTTCTTCGCACTCCAGATTTCCCTCAGCCGACCAACCCGCTGAGGTCTGCCTTCTTCCAATGGATGATTCGCCACGTTCCGGGTTTCAACCGGCTTCAAGTGAGTCCCACTGCGCCGGTCCCGATGGCCAGGCCTGTCGCCCCGCGCATATGCGATGCGAGCTGACCATGGCCCTGCCTTCCGTTCTATCGCGTCCCGCAGCGTTTCATCGTGTACTTGGTGTGCGAGTTCATGATGCTGATGATGTTTGAAAAGTCGGGCAAACTCTACCGGGAGAAGTGGGCCAACGATTCTCGGAAATAGTGAGTGCACGCACCTCACCACACCGCACCGCATCGCGTCGCCACTCGCGGGCATTGAAATTACCACAGCCCCGAGTGCGGCGGCAAAGATTCTGACGACTGATCTTGCCTGGCATTGCTTCTCATTCTCCTAGCATCCGGAAGAACGCCCCGAAGAAGTACCACGAGCTACTCATTCCCAAGAAGGGCGAGCTGAAGGCTGGCTGCAAGCGCCGCGTATTCGACACCGGCGTAAGTCTATTCTTGGCGTTTGCTCTCGCTTCGTCTCCCCTTCAAGTTCACGCTCTCACTTTGGTCCCTCCTCCCATCGACGTCGCAGTACATCCCCTGCCTCAACCGTTCCAACGTCCGCCTCGAACCCTCCAAGCTCGTCCAAATCAAGGAGCACTCCGTCATCACCGGTGACGGTCGCGAGATTCCGGCCGACGTCATCGTCCTCGCCAATGGCTTCAACGTGCACGGGATGGGGTACCCGATGAAGGTCTACGGCAAGGGCGGAAAGACGGTGCAGGACCATTGGGAGGACTTTAACGGGCCCGCCGCTTATCGCGGAACTATGCTGTCCAACTTCCCCAACTTTTTCTCACTCATGGGACCTAACACCGGCACGGGTCACCTCTCGGTCATCTACACCGTCGGTGAGTCTTCTTCGCCCGTCGAATCGTGCGGACGGTCGGGTCTCTTTCTCACCCAGGGATTTGCCCGCTCACTCGTTCCCCGGGTCGCCTTGGCCGCGGCAGAATGCCAAATGGGCTTCATCGTCACCCTCGTCCAGCCCATCCTGCAAAGCCCGCCGCCCAAAGCGCTCACCACGTCGGATCTGCCCGAGGGCCAGACCACGTCGCGTCTCCCCATCGTGGAGGTCAAGGCGGAGGCGGTGGCGGACGAGCAGGTGTGGCTGCAGGAGAAGGTGGAAACGATGGTTTTCGCGCCTCGCAACGGGTGTGGGAGCTGGTACATCGACGAGGCGAGCGGAAAGGTCACCGCCATCTGTGAGTGTCAGCGTTTCTTTTCCATCTCCGCTTTCAGTCGGCTCTTGTTCGGATGGACGTTCGATCGTCTGGGGAGTTTGCATAGACGGACGGCTGGCTGATCGCTCTCGTCGTTCCATCCATCCTCTACGGGCTCTGCTCGCCTTTCGCCGCAGACCCGGATTGGCAGTTCCGCTTCTGGCAACGCTCCGTCTTCCCCGTCTGGAGGGATCTGGTGTACAGCGACCTCCCCGGCGGCGCCACTCGCCCCAAGGGATCCTTCATCCAGCGCATCGGATGCTCGCTCGGCTTGGGAGAGCTGTCGGCTCACAGCAAGGCCTCGTCTGCGAAGAAGGTGGACTGAGCGAGAGAGGTACCGTGAGGCCTCGCTCGTGCTTTCGTGTTGATTCGTCCGTGGAGCGATCCGGATCGTCTGTCTTCCCGTCTGTCTGTATTTATCGAGTCGCCGCCCGGCGTCGTCGTCGTTCCCGTCCGTTGCCCCTCCCCGCTCTCCTTCCTCCCTCGTTCCGCCGTGGGCGGGGCTCACACTTAGCCCCGCGTCTGATACCTAAGAAGATACGAGATGCGGCCGTGCTTAGATAGCTCCTCTACGTCGTCTTTCTGAGAAGGATGGTACCCGAACCGCTCCCGCCGTGTACTGCCGTCGTTTATGGTCTCGTGTACAGAAGAATGGTAGCTTACCTGCCCCAATCTTCCACCTTTGTTTCTATGAGACCGTCCAATCTGAGCCAGCACGACCGTGTCTGTCTGCCTGCTTGCCTACCCTTTCTCATATCTTTCCTTATGTAGTTCCTTCGTTTCTTCCTTGCCCTAGAGCGTATTCGGTGCGCACCGCTGGTGCCGATGATGGCGGATTTCACGTTCGTCCTTGTCCAGTCCAGTCGATGTCACGACGCATGTGAAACGCACCCTTCTACTTCCGCCCGCCCTTCGATCCGAGCGGTTGGTTGGTCCGAGACCGGATTGGACGTTGCCGAAGGGCCGCTCGTGCTGAGGCCGATCGCCGGTCACCATCCCCCACATCGCCGCGGCCAACCCAAATGACGGACGGCGGAGAAGAAGGAAGCCAACTACCACCATCGCGGACCACGTTCATCTTCCACGGGGACCCCTTTACTCCTCGCCCTCCCTGCACTGCCGCGCTTAGGAAAGCAAAGCAGGAAACGACGAGCCAGTTCATTCTTTCCCTCCACACCACACACCCCCTCCCGCCATGTCGCTCGTAAAGGCAGCCGCCGGGCTCGCTGCCATCGCCTACGCCGACGCCTCCTACGGCCTCGGCTACGACTTTCGTCTCGCCGACCTCTTCCTCAGGGGCACCGTCGTCAGCGCCTATCGCAGCTACCGTGGCAAGATCTCGCTCTGGTCCGTCTTCGAAGACTCCGCCAACCAGAGGCCCGACGAGCTGTGCTACTGGTTCGAGGGCAAATCGTGGACTTGGAACGAGGTCGCTCTCGGTGAGCTCGCCCCCGCCCCCCCTTCTCCGCACGCACGAGCCGGCCGAGAAGCGCTGGCGATGGATGAACAGCTGCGCTCATCGCTCCTATTCGACGACCCCCCCCTTCTGACGCCCCATCATCACAGAGGCCCGTCGAATCTCCAACTACCTCATCTCGAAGGGCTTCCGTGTCGGAGGTGAGCAGCGACGCTTCATGGCCCCGTCCTCTTTTTTCCTCCTCGCCCAGAGTTTCACGAACTAGTTCCCGGCTCACACATAGCTTTTCCTATGTCCCTCCACAGATCGCATCGCCTTTTTCCTCCCCAACAAGGTCTCCTTCATCTTCGCATGGCTCGGCTGCTTGCACGCCGGCGTCACGCCCGCCTTCATCAACTACTCTCTCACCGGCAAGGGTCTCCTCCACTGCATCTCTATCGGTGAGGCTCGCGGAGTGCTCTTCGATCCGGAGCTCGAGGCGGAACTCGTGCCCCTTGCGGACGAGTTGCGCAAGACAAGGCCCGGCTTCCTGTTCATCCGCTTCGACGACGGCTTGGGCCCCGGAGAGGGCAAGGAGAAGCCCGCCCCAAAGGACAGGCTGCAGGGCGCGGACGTCGAGCTGTTCGACCGCGCCGTGTGGAGCGCTCAAAGCAGCGCTAGGGTGCCGGACGAGTGGAGGAAGGACATCACCCAGACCGACCCGGCCTGTCTGATCTACACCAGGTGACTCGCGGCTTTCCTTGTCTACCTGTTTCACCGGTTTTGTGCCTTCATCTCCCGTCAGCTTTTGCTGTCGGAGGATGGTACTGCAGATTGGCTTACTCGATTCGGGCGTTCGCTTCCCCTTTCCCTCCTCCCATTGCAGCGGTACTACGGGTCTCCCGAAAGCTGCGCTCATGTCCCACGGAGTGAGTCGGCCATGCACTGCGATGACGGACTCTGAAGCCTCGGCGCACTAACCTCATTTTTTTCCTTTTTGGCAATCAAGCGAGCTACGATGGCAGGCCAAGCGTTCTCTCGTTTGAACCGCCTAACCCCCAAGGATCGCGTCTACACTGCCATGCCCTTGTACCACTCCAGCGCCGGTGAGCCTTCCGTCTGTCGTCCTCGCTCGGTTTGATGATCAACCCTTCTGGCCTCTACTCTCAGGCTATGATCAGCTCGGGATGATGGAGTCGGATGGAGCGGGACGCTCACTCTTGACCCTCGCCCACTTTCCGTGGTCCCATCAACAGCCATCCTCTGCGTCGGCGCCTCGTGGTGCGGCGGCTCCTCGGTTGCCGTAGGCCGCCACTTCTCCGCCCGACGCTTCTTCAATGAAGCTCGCGAAGCGAACGCGACGGTGATCCAGTACATCGGCGAAATCGCCCGCTATCTCCTCTCGACCCCTCCCACGGACAAGGACAAGGACCACAACATTCGCATGGCTTACGGCAATGGCATGCGTCCGGACGTGTGGGAGAAGTTCAGGGACAGGTTCGGCATCCCCGTCATCAGCGAGTTTTATGCCTGTGAGTGTCGCTCGCCGCCTCAGTATTCCAGTCAGTTCAACAGCTCGGACGGACGGCTGACCACCCGTTTTTATGCGCCCTCTTTTCAGCCACCGAGGGCAATGGCAGCTTGCTCAACTACAACACCGGCCCGTTCGGTAAGGGCGCTGTCGTGAGTGGTCGCAGACCGTCGCTATTTTGGTTCCCACGTTTCCTGTCGTGTGAGAGTGAGCGCTCGAGCTGAGAGATCCCCCCCGCGTCGGCCGTCGGCCATTTTTTTAACAACAGGGCCGCTTCGGCTCGTTCATCCGGACCATAAAGCCGGATGTCAAGGTCGTACAGGTGGATGCAATCACTGAGGAGCCTGCGCGGACCGCCACAGGCTTCTGTATCGAGGTGAGCTACCGTCAACTCGCATACCATCTTCAGGTTACGAAAAAGCTGTAGGTCACGAACTGCTCTTTGTCCGATCCTCCCGTCCTTCGCTCCCTTCAGTGCCCTCGCGACACGCCCGGCGAGCTCCTGATGCGTATCCATGAGGACCACCCATCAGGCAAGTTCCAAGGCTACGCGGGGAACAAGGCGGCGACGGAGAAGAAAATCATTCGCGACGTCTTCGTGAAGGGTGACGCCTACTTCCGCACGGGAGACCTCATGCGCATGGACAAGGACGGACACTTCTTCTTCTGCGACCGCCTCGGGGACACTTTCCGGTGGCACGGAGAGAACGTCAGCACGGCAGACGTCGCGGAGGCGCTCGGAGAAGTCGTCGATGAGGCCAAGTGAGTCTGAGAGGAGAAACGGTCTCGCCTTTCATGCTCGAAACGGCTGTGCTCCGGGCCTCATTTCTCATCCACCCTTCATCCCTCGCACTCCACTCCTCCTATCTGCAACGTCCGCCCACAGCGTGTACGGCGTCCTACTTCCCAATCATGAAGGCCGAGCCGGCTGCGCCGCCATTCCCGCGACCTCGAAGATCGACTTTTCCGCCGTGGCACGGCACGCCACCAAGAGGTTGCCCAAGTACGCCGTGCCGATCTTCTTGAGGATCGTGCCTGAGTGAGTGGTCTTGCGGATTGGGTCCTCCTTGCGTGAGCTGAGACGGAGGGAGCTCTGATCTGACGACTCTTTCCTCTCTTTGGCCTTCCCTCTGTCCGTCACTTGCTCCACAGGATGGCGTCGACGGGCACCGTGAAGCAGCTCAAAGTGGGCCTGCGGAACGAAGGCGTGGACCCGAACAAGGTCTCCGACCCGCTCTACTGGCTTCCTCCTGGCGGGAGCGCTTACTTGCCCCTCGACAAGAAGGCTTGGGCCGAGATAACGTCTGGCAGGGTCAAGCTCTGATGCCTTGGACAGTTGCGCTCCTTCCTTTCTGTCTGCTTTGCCCGCTTCCCTGTCCACCGCACACGCTTCGTCTCCTCCTAAGATCTACCGCTCGGCCACATATATCTATCAGTCGTTAGTATCTGGAATGAACTATCTTCTTTTCGTCGCTGCGTTCGCAATGCTGGCGCTCATGGGGGGGTAAGGGAGGAACTGGCACGGGAAGCTTGTGGGACGATGGATGCGAAGGTATTTGTTTTGCCTGTCATTGCTTTCCTTCCCGCCGTATCCGAAGACGACGGCCGCCAGTCGCCTTCGCCGCGTTTCGCCGCGGATGAGCGAGGATGCCCACCTACCCCACTTAAGCCGGGCCTCGGACAAGTGGCCGAACCCGAAGGCGCCCGTCTAGTCGCCCACCGATGCCTCTCTCTCCATCGTCCTCCGGCTCGAGGACGACGACATTTTCTCTTCGCACCGCACCTTCCGACCTCGCCGCTCCTTCTTCTAGCCACCCCTCTCGCTCTTTCGAAATAGTCGCACCGCTGCCCACTCCATCTCCCGCCGACTCGCGTTCGTCGATTGCTTCCGCAAAGGCGACGTCCAGACTCCAACAGGTCGCCTCTCACTTGCCTTCTCCCAACAAGATGACTTCGCCTCAGGAGTTCAAGCAGGCGCCTCACAAGGTGCGTTGCGCCCCCTCTCCCCTTTGGCCGGCTTTGCGTTGCTCGGCCGTGATGAGGGAAGGCCCCAGGTCGCAGATCGACGTGGTCGCCGAATGTGGAGGTGCCGCGCGACCTACGCCGGTCCACGTCCGTCCCCACTGACGCTGAGTCCTCTTCTCCCTCCCTGACCGCGCTCCACAGCTGCTCGTCATTCCCGGTGAGCTCGTGCACCCGCTCGGTCCTCTCTCGTGCGATTATGTAGCCTGACGGCTCACCGTTTGCGCTGTATCACCGTTTCAACAGGCCCAATCGAGGTGTCGGACGACGTCCTGCTCGCCAATGCGCATCCTTCCATGTAAGCTTGTCTTCACGCCCGGCCCATACATGGCATGGAGCAGGCCGCCGATCTCTCGCCCCTTTGGCCGTGATCATCGCCTTCCCCGCAGGTCCCACGTCTCCCCGGACTTTGTCCCCGTCTTCGGCGACTCTCTCCGCATGCTGCGTCAGGTTCTCTTCACCTCCTCGGGGCAGCCCTTCCTCGTGGCCGGATCGGGTACCCTCGGATGGGACATGGCCGCGAGCAACCTCGTCGAGCCGGGCGAGGATGTGCTCGTGCTCAACACCGGCTACTTCGGTGATAGCTTCGCCGAATGGTGAGTTGTTGATCGGTGTTGATCGGTGAGGGTCGCCGCTGGCTTAATTGGGAACGTCGCCGTGTTGACAGTCTGCTGCTCTTTGCCCCGCTTCTTGTCTTTCAGCCTGGACACCTACGGCGCCAAGGTGACCCAGCTCAAGGCGCCGGTCGGCGACAGGAACAAGTTGGCGGACGTCGAGAAAGCGCTCAAGGAGAAGGAATACAAGGTTAGCGAGTTACGAACTGGGGATACGCTCAACGGACTCATGCTCATCTTGCTTGATTTTCTTCTGTCTGGCTTGATTTTTTTTGCTAGATTCTCACGCTCACTCACGTAGACACCTCTACTGGCGTCCTGTCCGATGCGAAGGGGATCGCCGAGGTGGTCAGGAAGGTCTCCCCTAAGACCCTCGTCGTGCGTGCTCATTTTTCTGTCTTTGTTCCTTGAATGTGACCCCGTTTCTTATGATTTACCTTTCTAATCGGCCGCTACTCACCCCCAGGTCCTCGACGGCGTCTGCTCCGTCGGATCGGAGGAGATCCGCATGGACGACTGGGGCATCGACCTCGTTCTCTCAGCGTCGCAGAAGGGTCTCGGAACTCCCCCCGGCTTGGCCGTCCTGTGCGCGAGCCAGAAAGCCATCAAGGTCTTTGAGAACCGCAAGGCCAAGCCGACGAGCTACTTTGCCAGCTGGGCCAAGTGGTTGCCGAGTGCGTATCTTGTCGGCTTTCCCCGCCTCAAACCTTCATTTTGAGGTTAGCAACGCTGACCAAACCTTCGCTTCATGCTTCTTCTGTCTTTGCTTTTCGTTGACGATAGTCATGAAGGCGTACGAGGCTGGCCAGGGCGCTTATTTCGCCACTCCGCCGGTGAACCTGATCTACGCTTTGAACGCGTCCCTCACGGCGATCACCCAAGGCTCTCCCTCGATCGAGGAGCGTTTCCGCCTCCACCGCGAGACGAGCCAGCGCGTCAAGCAGACCCTCGCCTCGTGGGGGCTCGGGCAGATCCCGGTCAGCGCCGAGGGGAGCGCCAACGGCATGACCGCCGTCAAGTATCCCGATGGACTCAAGGCTCCCGACGTCCTGCCTCGCATGGTCAAGAAGGGCATCGTTGTCGCCGCTGGCTTGCACAAGGAGGTCAAAGGTACGTGCTCGATGGAATGAATGGACTGGAGAGCGGATCGGCCCCAGAGGGCGATCGCGCGCGTCTTCCAGCGCCCACCCGGATCGACTTTGACCTATTTTTTTTTCATCCCCTTCGACGTCGATAGACACTTATTTCCGCATCGGACATATGGGCGAGACGGTTGTCCGGCCCGAGTGAGTCTCGTTCCGTCGTCTCCTGCATGCCCTCGCTCCGTCGTCCATACCCTATCCGTCCCGCTTTGCGCCGCTCATGTATCTGGAAGGAGGGACGATAGATTGATCGATCGTCCCCGCCGATGTGTCCCGCTCGAGGAGATTGGATTGTTATCTGACCCGTTCCTTTCGTTGTCCTTGCCCGCCCTTTCCCCACCATCTCTCGCTCCCTCTCCTCGTCCCTTCATTCAGGCGCGGAGACATCGACAAGCTCCTCAACGCGCTCAAGGAGTCCCTCAACGAAGCTGGCTACCACGTGCAGTAGACTTCTGAAAGACGGAAAGAGTCCTTCTGTATGCTTACTACTCGGACGGAGGGACATCGGTCAGGTCTCGTCAAAGGGCCGTCATTGTCCTTCGCGGCATGACGCCCGGAGATCTACGTGACTAGAAGTACACTTTACAGACGAGAGAGACATGAATGTGCGGTGACGGGGACTGATAAGACAAAGTCAAGAAGAGAGCGAGTGGATGAGAACCCAAAAGAGGAAATTGAAGTAGGAAAACGGGAAATAATATGTCGAAGGGAGGAGGCAGGGAATGGGAATGGAACGAACGAGCCACATCACGTCGTCACTGCTCCCCGGATTGGGCCGGGTGCCAGAAGAGGATGGACTGAACGAGCGGGTCGAGGTGGGTCCACTCGACGGGCGTGGCGAACTGGTCCGGCAGCGCGGGTTCAGCGAACAGGGCGGCCACGTCGTGGATCGACGACACGTCCGACCATCCTCCCCAGCACGTCGTCGTCGGCGCGGACGAGCTGGTCGGATAGCCGGCGTACAAGTCAGCCGCAGCCGTCGGTCCTGGGCGTACGTCGCCTGCGGCGGAGCTGGAGCCGGAGCCGGAGTCGCGAAACGTCGATGGGACGCCGTCGCTGGGGAAGGGAAGACCGGAAGGGGCGACGGAGGAGTCGTATGAATTTGACCCGGCCGTCGCAAAGGAGGAGGAGGAGGAGCCGGAGCGTTGGCCGGTCTGTCTGGAGACCTGGCTCGAAGGGTGGCTCTGCAAAGGTGGCGGAACCGAGGGCATGTCCTGACCGATGCCCGCGCCCCCATCATCCTCGAGCGCGGGGTCCAACGCGTACGCGCCGAAACGTCCCTCGCCTTGCGAAGGGGCGGCAGAAGAGGATGTCCCGCTTTGCGCGCTAAGACCTGAGACGTTGTTGGGAGTGAAGTTGGAATGGAAGGAGGAGGAAGCGCCAGAGGTCGGGTCGAGGGAGGAGGTAGCAGAGGAATGGTACGAAGGGGCGGGAGACTCGGCGTGTACGACCTTGTCGCCAGGCCGGAGCCTCGTGGCGAAGGTCAAGAGGCCAAAATCAGGTCGCGAATAGTCAGCGAGGGCGTTGTTGCCCCTGTTCGGAAGGCTGGTGTAGTCTCGATCCTTGGAGTCGACGAAGGCGCGCAAGGTCTCGAGCATGGGCAAAGCCCTCCTCGCCATCTTAGAGCCGGGAGCCATCTCGCAAAACAGGGCGTAGGAGAGCTCAAAGTCCTGCCGGACGTCGCGGGCGAGCATGCTCAAAGGCGTTCGGATCAGGACGAGGGCCTGTATGGCGGCAGCACTGAAGGCGTGAAAGACGAAAAACCACCACAGATATGCATCTCGGGGAGACTGACGAAGGAGGGACTCCATAATGCGCATGTGTCGCCGCGCGCTCGTAACGCAAGCCGAGAAGCTGTCCGCGTACGGCGTCACTAGCGGCTCTTGACCTTGTTCGAGGGCGCGAGAGAAGAAGGGTCGGTGAAGGAAGAGGATCGCTTTGCCGACGAGAAGGCTCAGCATGTGCCGCTGGGGAATCGCTTTCGGGTCATCTCGAAGGGCCGCCAGTGCCGATGGGGAGCCAGTCGGATGTTCGTCCAGCCGCCAGTAGGGAGGAAGGCTCGCTTCGAAGGCATGAAGCTGATCCAGTGAAAGACGGAGGAGAGTGCCCGCGAAAGCTGTCAGCCTCGGAACGTGGGTTCCGTGCGCATGGGTCTAGACGCGCACCTTAGCGTCCAAGGCCATCACCTGTTCGTAAGGCGCGACGGAGGGACCTGCGAGAAGAAGATCAGACACTTGGCCGAACACCTTGACGCCAAGGTATTTGAAATGGTGAAAGTCGGGCCCGCCCGGGCCCGGGCCTGCGTGCACGTTTCGATCCTCTGGTGGTTTGGCGTCGACGAAATCGAGGCTAGTCATATAAGGTCGACCGAAATTAAGAGACTGGAAGCGGTCATACACCTGTCGAATAGAATGGAACGCCGGAGGGTGAGAGCGGGATGGCACACGTACGATATCGGCCGGCAGTTCCGATGTGGCAGGACCGACGTACCATGATCTCCCACCACATCCTCGCTCGCTGTTTGACTTCCGCCTTGTCCAACGGCCACTTGGTCGCATCTCTGAGAGGAGGAGAAAGCGTGTAGAAGAAAGAAAAAAATGAGCCATCCGCGGTAGATAGAGTGGAGTAGGTACACTAACTTGTGAAGACCCATCGCCTGACCGAGTCGCATTGCAAAGCCAAGGAGCGGCCAAGCAGCCCGCGGCGCCTCTCCTTCGTCCACGATAAAAAGGAAGGTCACCATCAGATGGAGCGTCTCGCAGCACGCAAGCGTCTGATGAGCCAAGAAATGAAAGCCTAGGAACAGGAGAGAAGGTGAGATGGCCGAATGACTACGATTCAACGAGTGCAAAAGCAAGCGACAGCAACAGCGTCCGGGCGACTCACCGTTGACAGACAAACAAGCCGCCGCGTCGGTGAACAGCTTCTGCGCCTCCCTCACCGCGTCGGGATCCATGGCCCAGTGGGATTTATTGGCGGAATGAGTCCGGACGTCGAAGACCTTGCCGAGGGCAAATACCATTAGGAGGCGGGCCGTATGGTGGAGATGGAGCCGGCCGACGCCGACGCTGAGGCTAGACGCGCCGTAGAGCACGGACAGGTTTTGCCGCACCGCGCCTTCGCCCGCGGCTCGGTACATCCAGTCCACGCCGAGCATGTATCTGGCCCAGGTAGTGGTCAAGCGGAGGGGAAAAGACGAGACGTGGCGGCATAAATCAGACGACGTGTTCATCGAGCGAAAGTCGGACCTGTGGGACGACCCACATATCGACCAGCCTTTCCGCCTCTTTCCTGCTCGGTAAACGGGACGGCAAGGACACGAGTGTGGACGGGTCTACGCCGAACGGCAGGCCGGCGGGGAAGGTGAACGCTGGTGTCGATACACCTGCGGGGGAAGACGTGCCCGGTCTTTCGCTCCGGGCCTGAATGGGAAAGGGGACGGAAGGAAGGATTTGACGGCTAAGCAGATGCACCTCCCCCTTGCCATCCGGGGACGGTCCCTCGCAAAGGCCCACCTGATCCTCACCTGAACCTTGCATCCCCCTAACGTCAAGATGGCCGCGCCCGAACGACCGATGTACCATGTCTCGCCGGCCTCGTACACCGACAGCAGCCCGGCATCCGAATCCTGCTGCGCTTCGTGGCGAGACTCGTCGTCGGATCGTTTCCCCCGGACATGGGGCTTGTCCGGAGACGCTTCGGCGGCGGCGGCGGCGCTGAGCGTGTTCAAGCCTTTTGTGCTGCCAGCGCCCGCGTCGTCGCCGCCATCGTCTCCGTCCCAGGCGTCGGCGGTGGCAAGGTGGTGGCGACCGCTGGGAAAGCCGGCCTCGAGGGCGGATATGAGATCGGCAGTGCTCGGCGCGGCCGAGACGATCGGCGGCGGGGGAACGCCATTGGCCCTGGTGACCTCGGTGAGGGCGTTCTCGAGCGCGGCGATGCGCGCGAGAAGCAGTTTAATGGACTTTTGGCTGCGGAGGTTGGAGCTGCAGGAGGGACGGAGGAGAAGAAGGTGGGATGAGGCGGAGACGAGGATGGCGACGGAGAATTGGGAAGGTCCCGGTGCGCGGTGTGACAACGACGCACCTCGGAGCCAAAGATCCGTTAGGACAGAGGTCCTTGACGTTCCTCCTGATGCAGTTGGTGCAAGGCCATGTCCGAGAGCACTGGGAAGAGACGTGGACGAGGGCGGTGAGACCGAGAAAGGGCGAACAGGAATGTGCGGATGAACGTCGTCGACGTCGCACGGCAACGATGACGAGCCCAAGTCCGATTGGCGGGGTAGGAGCCAGAAAAGGGTCCGATGGACGGCGACGAGGAGATCGTCCATTTGCTACTTTTCATCTCATCTCGTCTCTGCTATCGTCTCATCTTGCTCCTCCCACCTCCTCTTGCTCGTCCCATCTCAAGTCTCACCTTGAGTTTGAGTCGTCTGCACTCTGCGCAGCTCTCGGCCTTACTCTTTCCTAGACGCTTCGCCGACGGTTGCTTGGGCATGCTCGGCAGACTGGGCGGCGGGGGTAGAGAATGGGATGTGGAGGACGAGAGGAGGTGGGTCGCTCCGTCGGGTCCGTCGTCGTCGTCGTCGTTCGTCGTTGTCGTCCTCGCCGGTGCCTTGGCGTGCGCGGTCGTAGGTCGGGGAGCTGCGGGGTCGCCGATTCGTCGTCGGCGGGACATCGGTCGAGCGAACGCTGTTCTTGCTCCATCCCATCCCATCCACCCTTCCTCCTTCATCCTCTCTCCACCAGCAGTCGGGCGGATGAACCAGCGAAGTGACTGCTAGCCAAGTGATTTAGTCACACGGCGCACGCAGAGTCGTGCCAGTGAGTACCGTACATGCTGTACTTAACTGAGCTATAGTGGTTACATGGCGTCAATCATAATCGCCAGCACGAGCGGACAACCTGACGGCTCGACGACATCAGAGGCGGCGTTCACAAGTGCCCACGAAGCAACGGGTGGGCGGGCGGAGGGAGGAGTAAGTGAAGCGAGGATGGGCATCGGCGACGCTCGTCCCCAACGACGAACACGGACGGTGGAAGAGACCAAGCGCGTTGGTAAAGATGCCGTGTGGCTGCTTGAGCTGCTCATTCAGTGGCCTTGGCTCGTCAACGGGTGCTGTAAGAGAGAGCAGTATGCGAGACGAAGAAAGTCCTGGCGTTTCGGTTTCCAATCCATATCCGGATGGCCGTGCCAAGGTCGACCTGTTCTGGGCTGATGTTCTTGGCCGAGCTGTGGGGCGAGAGAGGGCGCCGCCGTGACCTGGCGATGGTCATTCAACGCGGGTTGGAGAAAAACAAGAGGGGGGCCGAGGATATAGGGAGGAGATAATGGTAGTGGCGCTGACATGGTGGAATTGGTCCCCTCCAAAGTCATGTTCCGCGCACGAGGTCACGTCGAACGAGGTGCCGCATCTGAGGAAGAGGATGGATGGATGACGACCAACAGTGTCTGCTCCACTTTGATATACGGATCCTCCAACCTCGTTCCGCACACATGGCGAGGTGGCACGCCACTGGGGCGCTGCCTGGAAGGAGAATGGAGGAGGGAACAGAGATCCCTGGTGAACGCCGAGCGCGCTCTCTCTGCGATGCGTCTATCGTTCTCCACCTCGGCATTCTTCTTCGGACGACCGATCGGCTTAAACGCACCGCCGATCACCACCAGCTCTTCGCACCACTATGGCCGACCCCCTCGGCGCCGCGCCGCCGCTCCCAGATGACCTTCTGGGGAAGCAGCTCTCCGCCGTCGAGCTCCTCCAGGGCATGTTCTGTCTCGATGGGGAGTTTCTTCTCCTCTCCGAGCCAGCCGAGCTCGATCGCCTCCGATCGTACCTCGAAAGGTCGGGGTCGGACGAGCCGGATGGGCGGTCGAGTGCCGTCGAGGAGACGAGGTGGCAGCCGCCGTTGGACGTCCGGATAAGGCTGCGGATCCTCGTCGACGAGGACGTCCGATATCCGCTCGAGGTAGACGTCAACGTGCCGTTGCGAGGTCACGTCGCTCCCGACGCGACAGAGCAACCAGAGCCGTCATGCGTCCTCCGGTGTCCCCCGTGGCTCGACAGGCGGTCGCATGCCCAACTGGCCGCAGGACTGCCTCGCTCGGGCTTGGGAGAGGACTCTACGCTCCAAGTCGTGGAGTATCTCCGGCAAGAGGCACCAGCTTACATCTCGTCGGCGGCGGCATCCGGTACGGAGACGGCCGGTGACGCCGGTGTCGGGCGAGGTCGAGGAAGGGACGACCCACACCTCTGCAGGGTGTGGTTCTTCTTTCCGAGTTTGTCCACCAGGGCCAAGCGAGACGATCTCGTAGACTTTGCGCCCGAATACCGACTCACCGGGTTCGTGCTTGCGGGTGAGAGTCAGGCAAGCCGAGCGCGGAGAAAAGCAGCAGCGATGCACGCCAGCAGGGGATAGTTCTTTTGAGACGGAGAACACAAAAGGCCGAGTCACTCGGCCTTCGGAAGGCTGTAGCAAGGATTTCATTTTGTGACGTCTTTAGTGCTCATCCGCTCTACGTTTCTCCGCATGCCCTTTTCTTCTCTTCCAAGGCAAGCCGGGTCTCCTCTGTCTCGAGGGCGCACCGACGGACGTGGACGCCTACATGCGGCACATCAAAGTCCATTCGTGGGGGGACATACCATCCCATCAGAAAAAGGTGGGTGGGACGGGCGAGGTGGCCCAAGCATTCACCGTCGGTGTCGAAGCTTTGTTTAAAACACGCCCCTGATCTGCCTGCCTTTCTCTTCCCGTCTATATCCCCCATTAGGTAACAGAACGATACCGCGAGGATCCCATCTCAAATCGCGCCTTCGCGGACATGCAGGAGATCACGGACCATATCCAGAAGCGCGGCGCCCGAGGGAACCGGGGCGAGATGCGCGAGGTGAGGGACTGGATGGTGGCCGCCGGCGTCGGCGACGCGTTCGGCAAGGTCCTTGGCGCCGAGTTTGCGTCGACGTGAACCTTTCCCTTGCACTCATCATGCTGCCCTTCGCACGGCCCACGCGCGGGACACGAGGACGCTCCGAGATCCAAGTCGAGCCGAAAGCGTATACCGATTGTTGAAATGTCATCATTGTATCAGTGATTGGAGAGAATACACGACAAGGGATGGAAGGAAGAAGGACAGACAAGCGAAACAAGGGGCACAGGTCGGAGAGCTACACGTTGAGTGGAAGAGTCGCGGAATCACGGCGGTCGCATGAATGGTGGTCGGTATGGAGAGAAGTGATCGAGGGAAAACAGCTTTATACAATTCATTCGGGTCAAGATGGGTGCCATGAGAGAGACGCATGTAGATGGACGGCGAGCGCCAAGCCAATAGTACGGTCGAGACTGATGCCCAAGCCGAGGCCTGCCTCTGGCGGGGGTTCGATGATGAGACAAACTTAGTGCTTCTTCGACTTGCACTTCTTCGGGACTGCCGGAATGAAAGGAAGAGACGAGTAAGCAACCGAACAGAAAAACATCGTCAGGCCTCTCTCCACTCACGCGCAAAGTCATCCGTTCGCAATCCACCGCCCCAAGGGGTGCGACCGACGACCTCAGCATCCGGGCCGAGGCCACGCTTGGAGAAGCCCTTCCAAAGTGCACAAGTGTTGTTACCGCCAGTGAGCGCTTCGTCAGCCTGGATGATGGCGTCCCTGGCTGCCAAGAAATCGGGGCGGCACGGCTGGAGCTTCATGCCCGTGATGACGAGCTGGACGCTGAGCGTGTTCCCGTGTCTAGGGATGCGAGGCGCGTTCTTGTCCAGACTCGAGGCAGGGAGGTAGAACTCGTTCAAAGGGTCGAGCACGCCGTCCTCGTCCAGGGCCGGAGGGAAGAGAGAAGGATTGTGGCCGTGCCTGAGATATCATATCCGGAAAGAAGGTGAGCCACTATGCTCGATGGTGTCTCGAAACAAATGTGGACTCACTTGGCAATCAGCTGCTCCGTGACCTCGAAGAGAATCTCGGCCCAGACCTGTCCAATCTGGTGGACGCCGAAGTACTTGTCAACGCTCTTGTACGTCTCGGGATTGTGCGAAAAGTTGGTCGAGTAAGGGTAGCCGCGGATGCCGCCTTTGTGATCGCTGGCCCAGGCCCCCATAGGATAGTCGGTGGCGTTGGACGTGTGCTTTCTGATCTGCGTGGCCAAGTAATCGCCCCATCCCTCACCCATGCCACCAGCCTCGCTCCAGCCAAGGCATCCGCTGTTGGCGGGCCCGCCGGTGAGCCTGGTCGAGATGCCGTGGGTGTACTCGTGGATGACGATTCCGGCCTCGAGATCGCCATCGCGGTAAGGAGTCGACCCGTCCCACTGGTACATGTTCATGCGAGGTCGCTGGCCGTCAGGGGGGGTCATCATGTTGGCGTTGTTCGCGCGGCCGACAGCAGCACCGTCCTGAGCGTTCGCCTGCAGAGCGTCGCCGCCTATGCCACCCCTACCGAAGTTGTGTTCCTGGAAGTTGCCGGTCCTCTCGGTGAAACCGTAGCGGTACGCGAAGTCGTGGATTTGGTTGGTCCTGCAACGGTGACAAGCCATGCGACCTGTCAGCGAATTCCTGAAAATGCGACCGAGCGCATACGGATAGTGAGGACTCACGTGTAGAACAGCTGGGTGATGCTGGCGTTGATGTAATCCTCGGGTGCGGGCGTCATGCTGTGCTTCTTGTCGGCCTTGCGCCAGCCGAGCTTGAAGTCGAAGACGCCATGGTCTGCCTTAGGCCGGTGGTTGTTCAACCACTGGAAGCCGCCATCGGGGTTGGCCTGAGCGAAGACGTTGTTGCCGCGAGTGTCGTTGAACGTCGTACCATTCCCGCTCGACAAGACATCGGACCAGGGATGTGAGGAGCTGGGGATAGTATGCCAGCCGAGGGGTGAAGCTACCTTGTCGTAGGGGTCGACTTCGAACGACCTATGGCCCTCTTCGGGGTCGTTTATGCCCCACTTGAAGACGTGGTAAGACGCGCGACCCTCGCCGTCCTTGACTTGTTTCTTGTCGGCGTTATTGCGCTTGTCGAGCTCCTCGACGAGGTGCGAGGGCGCATCGCTGGCCCAGTCCACCACGGCGGAGGTCTGACCGGGGCGGGTGGCGTCGACGTAAGCCTCGTACCAGTTGTCTTCCATCTCAAGCTCGAAGCGCCAAACGAGATTGAGCTCAGAGCGCGAAGGATCCTCGGGGTGGGGGTGCTGAATGTAGGCCAGGCGAGCCTTCACCGGGGACATGGCCGAAGGCACGTTGTGAAGGAGCTCGGTAACCTGCGAGTGATGCTTGCCGTGCAAGTGATGCTCGAAAGTGGAGCGGATGCTTTCGACGGCAGAGTCGAGGTCTTCGGTCAACCGAGCGACGAGACCCTCGTCCGGACTGGCCTGCGCGAGGAAGCCTACGACGGCGATGCGTGGGTCGATGATCCTGGTGTGCGCGTTGCCGAGCACGTCGACGATCTTCTTGGCCTCCTTCCCGGCGATCTCGAGGCCATGAAGAAGAGGAGAGTCATCGGCTTCTTCGCAGAGCTGATAGAGCTCACTCTGGAGCGGCGCAAGCTCTTCCTTGAGGGTGCCAAGCGCGGACAAAAGGCCGTGGCGGAGCGAGTCAAAGACGATCTGACCCAGATGGCCGATGACGCCGTAGGAAGTACCGAGTGCGGCCGAAGCCTCTTCATCGCCGACGTCTGCCTGAAGGGAAGACAGCTTGTCGAGGATCTTGGTCTTCAGAGCGGCACAGCGGCTCGAATGACGCTGCTTCTCCTCAGAATGATGGATGGGGTTGGAACCGGGAGCAGGAACGGCACCGCGGTAGAACGAGTCGCCGTAGGACAGAACGCGGCCATGACGGTCGACGTTGATGTTAACGTCCGCATCGGATACTGGGTAAAAAAAGGTGCGGGGAGAGACGAACAAAGAGGGGAAGGGCGTTTAGGTGAACAACGTCCATGATACGTACGGGAGAGAGTACAACGCCAGCCCACCCTCAATGCCGTTCACAAGCTGGCGAACGAAAAGATGAGTGACACCAGTATGGTCATCGGTGTAACTGTCCTCCCTGACAAAGTACTCGATATCAGGGCCAGCCAGCTTGTCCGCAAGGCGCTTGGCGACCTCGAGAGGAGAGGCGGCCTTGTGCTCGCTCGACTGGATGGCGGCAAAGGAAACGGGACTGCCGTGAGGAAGGACGTCATCGCCGCCGCGAAAGGAGGCGTGCGGATGAACGGGCCCAAAGTTGAGCGACTTGCGAGCCGAGCCGGCTTTGGGCGGGGGAGGGTGGGCGGCGAGGTGGGTCGAGTCTGACTCGGAGACGGCGCCAGTGGGCACGGTGGCCGAGGCGAGCGACGCGAGCGACGCGGCCGCAAGGGCGTTGGAGAAGCGCATGGTCGAATGAGGTGTATCAAAGTGCGTGCGATACTACGAGGCCGCCGCTAGGGGATGGGTGCCACCGAGACTAGGTATCTATTGCCAAGTCTGCCTGTCTGACTCTCTATCGAACGCCGTGCTCCAGGCAACGCTGGGTAGCGATCCTCCAAGGCAACGAAAGCAGAAGAAGGGGCGCGGCGCGGAGCAGATGGAAAGGAACAAAATAAGAGCAAGGACGAGTATTTGTGGATCGTGGACGGCCGGTGGTGATGGGTGATGATTGCGGTCAGTGGTGGTGGTGGTTGCGGCTTGTCGTGCGACCTCGCCGTCAGGCGCTGTTGGGGAGGGGGGGCGGTTGTGAGTCCGATAAGCCCCTTGCCGCAGCACTCGAACGGGTGTGGGGCTGTGATTGGCTGGCGGGATGAGATCATCAGCCGGCTTCCGGATCCGGCAACACCGGAGGACCGACGATGACCAGTGGGAGCTGTCCGGGGTCAACGTTTTCTCTGGATGATGCTGTATGTGAGGAACAACTGACTACTCTCATGGAATATGTACTCGCAGAGCAGATCGCAGCGCGGTGGTCATGAGGGAATTTGGAACGGCATGTGGGCGGCGTCGTCAACCACTGAATGGAGTCGTGGACGCCTGCCCTGGTCCATCGTTGTTCGCATGCTACAAAACGCAGCAGACCTTGGACCTGCCGATCTCTAACATATTGGCGGAAGCCGTACGAGTACGTACAGAGAGCAAGAAGAGAGAAAAGAGACGGGAGAAGAGGAGCGGCGACGACGGTAGTCCCCACATGCGTCATCGCGCGCAGGCAAAGTGCCTATGCTCACGCGGTGAAGAGCAGTCCGACGGTGTACCACAAGAAGCCGAAGAATCTGTTGTTGGGAAGGTGGCCGTGGTCAGTGTATGTTTCCCAGTGCGCCGCTTCCATGGGGGGCAGATGATAGGAAAAGGACTTACCGAATGGTCGAGAGACCGAAGATGGCTGTACGTAGATAACGAGCCGGTTCGACGGAGCTGAGCATTGCCATCTACACGGAGTGTACCAACCAAAATGACCCCAGAAAACTTACAATAAAGCTTTGTGTCGTAACAACAAAAATAGAATAGGGAAGGGAGGGGAAGGGTCGAGTGCAGAGCGAGAGAAGAGGTCAGTCTCCGCAGCGGCACGCACCCTGACAAGGCCATCACCAAATATACTCACAAGGAAGGTCATGTATCCGCTTCCGGGCGAGCAGCAACGGTCATTGGGACTGCACGCGCTCGACGGACCTCCCGTGAAGATGTCGCGACCCTGGGCAGTATAGACAACAACGGCAGCAAGAATGATCTGTTCGCACAAAGGGAGATGCGAGAAACGCCGTCGTGTCAGCGTTGGGTGTAGAAAAGCGCCTACCCATCCATGACCGACACCCACATTCGATCCTGCCCATGACATGACAAGGAAGGTCCTGAAGGAGGAGTAATCTGCAGAGCCAAGGCAAAGACAACGAACAAACATATAAGCGAAAATCATATGATAGCACGCCGGCATTCGTTTCTGAGCTCACAGTCAAGCATCTCTTCCTTCTCTCTCTCCTCCTTCTGCTGAGGGGTCTCATGAGCACGTTCCACCTTTTTCTCCTTCCTGTCTGACAGGAACGTCTCGTCCTGCAGACGGATGCGTGCGCGCTCGAACGAGTTGGTGAGCTGGAGGCGCGAAGGAACGTTGGTGCGAGCGAGATTTGTGTTCCCGCCGACGAGCTCAGTGTCGCCCGCTTTATCCGTGGCCGTCGAAGACCCCTTCGTGCCCCATGAAAAGTCGTTGGTGTTACAAAAGGCGAAGGTGTTGAATATGTTGACATAAGTGGGTGATAGAAGGAGATCTGCACCACGACAAAATAAACGTAGTGAGCGTGGGTGTCGACGGCAAAAGCAGAAAAGCGGTGGCTTGCAATCGTCACTGACATTGTACGAAGCTGGTCATAAGATGCCAAGGTTGAAGGGCAATGATACTGTCGACGCAAGGGTGCAGAGAGAGGTTGGAACGGATCAAACTATGGCACACAAGAATACACTGGAGCGCACTCACCTGCTAAGGAGATAAACACCGTATGTCCTAACAAATAACGAAAGTGTTTTAGCACAACTAGAGCTGTGCCCTACTCAAATGATGCGAGCACTCACGAGAAGAGAGCAAAGAAAACTTTAACCATGTTGCAGTTCCTCACGAGATCATGGAAGGTGACCTTGCCCGGCATATCAATAACTTGTCGAACGGCGACCTCGACCAAATAGATCGTGCTTCCAAACACTTGAAAAGCCGTCGGAGAGAAGTAAAGTCAGCTGCCGCCAGAGAACCGCAAGCACACGTCCCCTACTCACTGTACGCGATCAGCACAGCGTACCCGAACGACGCCCATTTGCTGTGAGAGCAAACTACAAGGTCAGCAAAGCCTGTTTTCCGCGAGCTCAGCAGTGTCGATGAAAAACGTACTAGAACCACTGCGACGCAATGCCGTTTGGTTTGTTGCCGAGAGAGAGGATGACGATGGAGGCGAAACTGGCGAGATACAGCCAATACGCGAAGATTGTCGGAACCTGGAAGAGGAAAATGGAAGGAAGAAATGGATCATGACTGCGTCAGAATGTGCGTCTCGTCGGCTCGACGGATTGGCTCCGGTTGAAGTAGAGAAAAAAAGTAAGAAGTGACTGACATGGATGCCTGGAAACGCGCCACCGTTGGCTGACTGGTAGTTCCTCACGTTGTCCACTTGGGTCTCCATGGCCTCGGAGATGAAGACAAAGGAGATGAAAAAGTTGCCAGGGAGGAACCAATTGAAAACTGCAAGAAAGGACGCAGATCAGGTGAGACGACGGTCAAGAGGGAGAACTCATGGGCCCGTTCTGCTCTGCACGCACAAAGGGAAACGACGTTGTACAACCACCTGGAAGGAGCCCACGAGACCGTCAGTAAAACAGACGAAACACACGGACTCACGCGGAGTCAGCGGATGGACTCACTGCGCGCAAAAGAATAGTTTTCGGAGAAGCGAGTGGGAGGAGCGAAATATGTGGGCAAAATGTACGACGGCATGAACGGCCACGAAGAAGGAGCCGTTGAGCCATCTTCGCCCTGTCATGGTTTAAGAATGCAGCGTGGGCGTGAGCAGAACGCTTCCAGCAAGTCCTGACAAGGGAAAACGCTCACTTTGTAAAATCAGTTCGGGCATCTGCGCCGACGGTCGTGTAGAGAGGCACGGAAAGGGTAAGCCGCCGCCATCCGCCACCTCTGCAGGCACGTCAGCAAAGGCAAAACTCACATGCTCCACAGGGTCCGTCGCCGCCACCGAGAGCTTCGAATAGTACAGGGTGTAGTTGCTGTTTGGCGACATTTCAACGACAATCAGCGAGCCGGCGAGAATGAACGGACGCGAATGCGGCAGAACTCACTGTCCCGTCTTTGAGACGATCTCCCAGCAAACTGCAAAAGAGAAACAATCGGTCTTTGTGAGTACCAATGGGAGAGGAGCGAGGAGCCTTTGCCCAATCACTCACGAATGCGGTCCTCGGCGAGGTACATGTTCCTCTCGAAGACGTTGGCGACGGGGTTGAAGGTTCGCTTCTCCGGTAATTGCACGCCGTAGTTGCCATACTGGTCTAATGCGGACAGAGGTTGTTGGCGCTGACCAAACTCTCCGAGGAAGTAGCTCCGCAGAGGCCCTCGCCCCGTAACGGGATCGTTCTGGATGGCCGAATAACGGTACGCGGAGAAGGCGCCAGGAAGGACCTGAATAAAGCCAAAGGCGGATTCGAGGGGCTTGTCGAGGATGTTGGACATCTTGTACTCGAAATTTTGCGCCGCCACGAGAGGGTTCAAGAGAAGGCGGTAGCCCCTGCGGGATTGGAAAGAAGATGGGTTGGAGAGACGTACGTGCGAGATGCCCATCGTCAGCCTGTTCCGACTCACTTTCCCTTCGCCGGCTTGATTTCTCCGCAAGCGCCCCCGATTTGCGGATGCTTGTACATTGGCCGCCAGAGGTGATAGATGGCGTCCGGATCCGGCTTCGTGCCAATGTCCAACAGCACAGTCGTGCGCGGTTGAAGGATGGAGCAGAAACCATTGAAGAACCATCTGTGCGAGTTGATCTGCGGGTCCGGTGAAGAAACGCAGACGCGTCAGTGGTCGTCTGAATGAGAACTCGACCGTCGCATTTGAATGACTGACCTTTTTCAGGTTCTTCGTCTTGAGGCACAAGATTGTCTGTACCGGGATAGGATCCGGAGTACTCGACGAGCCGCGCGCGTGGTAATCAGGCGGGGGGATTTGCGTCGTGAACTGGTGGCGCGTAAGGAAACCGGTCAGAAGGGCGCGGACAGACTGAGAAAAACGACGTCGCGATCCAGAAAAGCTTGTTCGCTAACCTCGTAGACGTGTGCTTTGATATCTTGACCGCCGACGTGCGTTCTCGGCATCCACCGTCCGTCCGGCCCAGCTTCGCGACAGCACTCCGGCTGAAAGATCTATATGACCGTGGCGAAAGGAAGGCAGAGATGAGCTCCGTTCGAAAGAGTCGTCAAAACCGCAGAAATGAGGATGGAGCTCACCCCCATCGCCTCCATGTTGTCCAGAACTCTCTGATCCACCTTGTCCATGCCGTCCGCCACAATCACCACGACAACCTTCTTCCAGCTGTCCTCTCTGAACCATCCTGCCTCAGCGGAAGGATCCCTGGCGCGCATCTCCTCGTACGTCCACTCGTCCTCGATGCCCTCAGCAGCACCGTGCAAAGGTTCTCCCTCCGGCCACTTCTCTTTCGAGTCGTTCAGACGGTTCTTGTTGAGGGGAGGGCAGAGGAAGTCGATCGTCCGACGCAGGTTGGAACGACCGCGTCGGCGGGCGTTGCAGAGATACGAGATGTTGCGGTAGATACCGTCGAGCGTGGCCGTGAAAGAATCGGCACGCTCGTTGTACCTGTCCATGGAGAGGAACGAATGGATCATCGTCAACGAACGTAAGAAGCGGGGAGAAGGGCTCGGTGCGAAAAAAGGGACACGGCAAAGGGAGGTAGAGAGAGACGGCTGGACGACTCACAGAGTGACACAGATGCAAATCTCGATACCAGGATTTCGGAACATCGACCCCGCCTGTCCTTCTTGGACATGGGCGGCGTGTCCGTTACCCCATTCGGCATATGCGGACGTCAACGGTCGGCCTTCGCCGGATCCTAACCCCCATCCTCGGCCATCGCTCAGGCCGCTCGGGCCTCTCCCAAAGCCGGACGCGCCTCTGCGGCCCATCGAGGAAGCGGACTCGAAGCCGAGAGGCTTTCCTAGCAATCCCTGCTCCCTGACCCAATCGGGCGTCTGCCTCAACGTCCATCCTTCCTCTCGCATAAAGTCCGGGTCGCACGTCATGGCGGAGTAGCGTACGGTGTCAAAGTGAGAGTAGTTGGACGGGTGAGCGGAAAAGGTCTGCGGGTGGACGACGGTCGTTCGCAGGAGCGGCGGGATGGGAAGGTCAAGGATGAGATGCCCGCCCGGTGCGAGGCTGCAAAGCGGCGATGGGAAGAGGCATGACGCGTCGGTCAGCTCAGGTCCGAAAAGGGTTTTCCGCCGCTGCGATACGGAGCTGAAACGCAGCAAGGTAAGAGGACGACGATGAGGAACACTCGGACTCACTCGACGGTCATCCTCCGATAATAACCCTCATCAGGCATCCGCACCCTCCTTGGCAAGGTGTAATTCCCACCACTGTCGTCCAGGCCCATCCCTCCAGGTCCGTACAGACCACCGTTGTGGCCGAAGTAGGAGCCCGAGTCGTTCCACTCCTCCCCACTCTGCAGTCTCACCCTCCTCCTGCCCCCGTCCGGGAATGCCCTCCGCCTTGTCGCGCCCGCGAAGGCGTTGTGCGCGGGCGTTGAAGGCAAGGGAGGCGAGCGCTCACGTCCGTCTCCAGGGAAGCCCGCTGGCCAAGGAGGGGGCGGGGCCGGCGGAGGCTGGAACGAACGCGGCTGGCTGGTCAGATGATCCTCCGGAGAGAAGGGCGCAACGGTGGGTGGGTCGACGGAGTCGGGCGGAGGAGAGAAGTACTCGTCTCCAGGTGCCGCCGCCGCTGGTGGCGGGGGAAGATGGGGTGGACCCGGGGGAAGTTGGGGTGGACCGACAATCGGGGGACCTTGGGCGTGAGGGTGGCTGGGAGGCGGTAGGCCGGGCAGGTCATACTGTGCCTCCGCCCTCGAGCCTGCGCCTCCAACGCTCTGCAAGGTACGAGAAGTAGGGGAGGCGGGGCTACCGACAGAAGGCATTCTCGGCCCGGTTGCAGAGACGGTTGGCGCATTGGCCATCTCCACATCATTCATCGGCGGCGGACTGGGGCTGTACGCTCTCATCGCCTGATCCTCTACCGGCTGATTTGCCTCTGCAACGCCAGAAGGTCTCGCTCCGGCGTCAACTGAAAGCATACTGGCAGCCTCGCCTCCCACCGCTGGGGGCTCAGGCGTCTGTGGGTTGAGAAGGATCGAAGGTGGCATCGGCCCGTCTCGGCGGTTGGCAATGCTTCCCGTCGGTGCACCTGAAATGCGCGATCGCGGCGGTGTGTCGGGTCTGGAGGGGAGCGCGGAAGGGGAAGACTCCGGAGGAGCAAAGTCGCGAGCATAAAAGCCTCCTTCCTCGAGCTGACGTTCTCTCTCCGCGGTCCGTTGGCGTCTGTTTCTTTTCCTGCGCACCGCCGCCACGCTGTCGCGGTCTCCCCCTGCTCCAGCGTCCCCGGGACCGAACGGCTCCTCGTCCTCATCCTCGACGGTCACGGCAAAGCTGACGGGTCTGCGCGCACCAAACTCAGACACCCCTCCGCCGCTTGGTTGGCTCGGGGAGGTGGCCCCGCCGGCGGGAGCGTTGCGGCGAGTGGGGGAGGGGAGGATGGTGACGGGCTTGGGCAAGGGGTTGTTTGATCTCGAGAACTGCCAGGTGGGGGAAGACGCGCTGGCGCTCGTACCCAACACCCTCGACCGTCGACCACCCGAGCCTGTGCCTGGGCGCGAGCCGGTGCCGGGCGCTGAGCCAACGTTGCCCTCACGGTCGACGCTGCCAGGCATCGACGGTTCGGGATAGCGAGAGGTAGCCAGACCGGGGTCGAGGATGCGGGACGACGTGGGGCGGAGGCGGGAGGGCGGAGGACCTCCTACTCGGCCTCCTTCCCATCCTCCATCCCAGCCTGGTGGTGGTGGTCCTTCTCCTCCTCCTCCTCCCCGCCGCTCTTCAGCGCCACCAGCGCTGCTGCCCCAAGGACTGAGTCCGATCGAGTTCATGACAGAGCCGACGCTGGGCAACCACTTGCTCAAGCCGCCAAATCTGCTGGAGCCCTCGCCGCCGGGCTGAGAATCGGAAGTGTGGCCGGGATGACCGTAGGGAGAGGAACTGGAGAGGGTGCCGGAGCGAGAGGGCCTTGGACGGGGTGCCATACCCGGCGGGGGGCCCGCCGGCGGCGGCGCCATTGGGCCCCGACGACCGGGTCCTCCGGGGCCGACGCTGGAGGGGGCATAGCCTGACGGTGCTGGTCCTGGACCGTCCATTGCGAGTCGCTCGTTTGCTCGTTTGCTCGTGTGTTCGTTTGTTCGTTTATTCGTGCGTTCGTGTGTTTGTTCGTTCGTGCGTTCGTCTACTCTCTACCCATAGATCTGAGCGCTGGCGATATGTGCCACGCGTCGATGGGGGTCCGGGTGAGGAACTGAGGCGGAGGTGACGACGAATGTGGTATGTAAGATCGGCGGGGAAGGAAGAGGGAGATGGCGAGCGGGGCTGAAAGGAAGGAGGGCAAGGGAGAAGAGTGAGGAGAGCATGGAGGACGAGCGACGACGCATGACGGGCACTGCGAGCTGGATCGTTGTCCGACGTTCTACTCGTCAACTCCACCCGGCCGCACAGACCATCCACCCACCCACCCATCCATCGCCCATTCGTCCATCCGTCCTCCCATCCTCCCGCAATTCATTCCTCAGTCTCTCATCCCTGCCGCCATGCTATCCAACCTACCGCCCCCCCCCCGTGTTGCCGGACTCGGCTGACCAGTCCCTTGGACGTGTTCCTCGCGTGTTGCGAGACGAGCTGTCTCGTCTCCATCCATCTACCTCCCCCCGCCTCGGTAGATGTCTCGGCCAACATGAACGGGGACCGATCACGGGCATCGACTGCGGTCATCCGCAACGTGCTCCAGAGCCAGCCGTCTTTGGCTTGAACAGATCAGACGGATGGATCGACCGTCACGTTACGTCCACTTTCTTCCCATCCATTCTCGTCCTTATGCCCCTTAGTCAACGCCGGCTCCAATATCGACGCTGGCTTCGAAGCAGATGATGTGAAGGTGGTCGGTTATAGCGACGCCGACCACGCGAACTGTTTGGATACGAGGCGCTCAATCGCAGGCTTCGTCTTCAGCCTGGCAAGTGGCTCTGTCACCTGGAGAAGCAAGCGCCAGAGCATAGTTGCACCATCGACTGTTGAGGCCAAATACGTCGCAGCCTCAATTGCAAGTCGCGAGGGAGTCTGGCTCGAGCGTCTATGGACTCGGACTTGAGGTTCAGGAAGTCCAGCTCAACTGCGATAATCAAGGCGCGATTGCGCACCAGCGGCCAGAAGTTCCACAACAAGTCCAAGCACATCGATGTCGCTTTTCACTTTCCGCGCGAACGAGTCCAAGACGGCACCATCAAGTTGCGCCTTCGTCGGAAGAGGCCGGCGAGCGCGGTCTGGACTTAGGTCTTGAGGGAGCGTCGGTAGAGCTACACGAGCGTCTTCTCGTTCCACCCAAGTCTCTCCGAGATGGCACGGAAGCGAGTGGCGTAGTCGCTCGCCGAGCCGGTCTGTCGAAGAGCGAAGAGCTGCTCGGACGCGGTCCTGGACGAGTGAGGATCTCCGAAGCGCGAGAGAAGCTGCCCGGTGAAGCCCTCCCACGTGCGCAGCCATGCGTGCTTGCGGAGGGGCGCGGGACCGTCGATTTCGCTACGGAAGGGAAGGATCCATTGAGCGGCATCCCCCTCGAAGCAAGTGATGGCAAAATCAATCTTCTGCTCATCCGAAAGTTCGTAAAATTTGAAGAAGTTGTTGAGGGAGACGACGAATCCCTCCGTGGCAGCGTGTGATCTCCTGGCGCCGTGTTGGGTTGGGGTGGCTTCGGGAGCCTTGACGAGGCGGGTACCGCATCGCGGCGGATGGCAGCGACCACCGGGGCGAGGATGTCGCGAAGTTCTTGGCGGCTGTCGGCGCCGTCGGTGTCGCCGGAGATGTGCAGATCCTGTAGCCCGGTGAGGATCTGGTCGACCTGAAGGTCCGAGAGGTCGTTGGTGCTGGACATAGTGATCGATGAGGGACTCGAAGTTGACTGGAGCGTGGGGCCCGAGGACTGCAAGTGCCGCATGGATGTCTGGGTTAAAACTTCGCGACATCCTCGCTCCGATGATCGCTGCCATCCGCCGCGAACAAGGCTCCCGAAGCCACCCCAACCCAACAAGTTTTCCGGCGCTAGAAGATCTCAGGCCATCACGGAGGGATTCGTCGTCTCCCTCAATAACTTCTTCAAATTCTACGAACTTTCGGATGAGCAGAAGATTGATTTTGCCGATGTCAGTATCGTCTCGTCGTGGTGCCTCGTCTTGCATGCGGCGGAGTGCTCGTTCATTTGCACCTTTCCTATGGTGAGTGTACTCTGGTTTCTCCGACTGTTTCTTCTCGTTGATGAACCTTCTGATCCTCTTGCGCACTTCTTTTTGATTCCTCAGATACTTGAGCGATTCGTGGTCCGTTCGTACGAGAATAGGTGAGCCCTCAATGTAGCCACGGAACTGATTGAGCGCGTGCTTGATCGCTAACAGCTCCTTCTCTTGT